>BQNB010001436.1:44287-134846 GCA_026074375.1 Tanacetum coccineum
GCAATTTAGGCAGATTCAAAAGGTTTATAAAAGAAATCGTTTGAGAAACTACTGTGTGTTCTTCATAAGTACTGCCAACTAGATTCCGCATAGTTGACAGTATATCAGTGTTTCATTAAGGAATATCGATCCTACATAGGGCAGCTACAAGCTCCATAGCTTATTAATAAGCTAGGGTGTAAGTCCATGGGAGTCCATCCAATTTTGACTCCCCTTCCATTAAGCTAAATATTTGAGAATTTAAATGAGAGTTTAAGAGTGAGATTTAAAAAGCTTTAAAACTGAATTTCATTAATAGAAGAAACTGATTACATTGCTTAAAAAAGATTACAAAACATTTAAGTAAAATTACGAAATTAAGCTAGACTAAAAATTACTAAAAACTAGATGGTGTGTGTGTGAGAAGTGAGGCCTATTTATAGGCTGCCTTGGAAGATTCTAGCCCTCTTGCCCTGCTCACCAAACTTTCAATCTCAACCAATCATTACTTCAATCATTTGAGCATCAATTGTAGCCGTTTGATCAAGCTGTGGACACCTGAGGATTGCCAGCGTGTCATTCTCTTATAGATGTCATTGTGCTTCTTTTGTGAGTGTTTTAGCACAAAAACCCACATATTTTTGTGCTTCTTCCATGGATGACGTGGCCTTTGATTGGGAGAGGTTAAGTAATCTCTTGATAAAGACTGATTTGTCCCTTTATTTGTGTTAGTGAGCTCATGAATTGACCTAAGCACCCTTTAATTTGGAAAACCCCTTTGATTTACCCTGGGGGTGAAAGGTGCGACGATGGGTGAACAGTAAATGGGTTTCGTGCCTATTTTTAGACAGTTAAAACTGTTACAAGTTTTGGGATTTTACACATTTGGCCCTTGTCTTTCTTTCTAGTTATAAATAACTTAGAGAAATTGTAAGTTTAGCCCTTGTGGTTTGTTATAAAAGGAAATGGGCTAGGGATTTGGGCTTATAAATCCGGGTAAGGCCCATTTAGAGGAGAGGGGTTATTTTTGGACTTCGGCTTTGAATCTTTGGCTTCTTTTTGTACTCTTCTGATTCTCGTGTCCGTGCTTGCCCGTTTTTGACTGTTTTCTTGTGATTTTTGACTTATCTGTATCTGCACACAAAAAACACAAATACAAGCATATTTTTGCCATTTTTGGTCTGTTTTGGGTTTAATTGGGTTATTTTTAGGCATAAATGGATATGTGTATTCTACACTTATCAAAATTCCCCAAACTAAACGATTGTGTGTCCTCACGCAATATCACATGCCTTATAACCAAATACCTCGAAGATTCCCTAAACTAAACCTTTGAAAAGTAGCAAGGATTTTTGTTGAGAGAGATAAGAGATCACAAGTTATAAAACACCTGATTTCCCATTTTTAATTGTGCTTTTCATAATCTAATTGTGCTTATTAATCATCATTTTAATCTGTCTTAGCTTAGTTAATGTAGAACTTTAGATTTCAATTTCTGTCTAAGAATTTCATAAAAACCAAAAATATTAGTTAGTAATTAGTGGTAGATCTTGATTTTAGCTTAAGTAACTGTTGATTTGAGTTTATTAGGTTTGTTATAAGCTTAATGATATCTGGTAACACGGTTTAGTTAGCTAATTCTCAAAATCATTGCTTAATCAATTCTGTCAGCATAATAAGGTGTGTTTGGATTAGTCTTGTTTGACCTCTAAAAGTCAAAGCAACTAGGTAAATTTTCTTTGTCCAGTTTGATTTTCATATTAGATTAAGATGTAAAGAGGTTTGAAAGTTTAGTTTTAGCTTAAAGTCATATTGAAGCTTAATTTCTTTGTGTCAGCACCAGGGGAGATTTCTCCTTAATTTTTATTTGTTAAAAATTGAATCAAGCCTTTTAGGCTTGATTTGTGTTTGTAGTTTGCTCAAACACACTCAATAGGAGTGTGTTGTGTAGGTCTACCCTTAAGGTAACCTGCACACTTGTGTTTGTGGCTTTTCCAACTACACCAGCAGTAGTAACAGCAGTTACTACTGTTAGCCTTTTAATCTTCATTTTAGTTAGCTTAAGTAGGATCTAGGCTTTAAAACTTAGTATATTTTTAGATTAGTTATAGCTTAATATAGCTTAAAGCTTGATTTCTCATTTCTTGCTTATTTGCTTAATTACATTCAGCTTAAAAAGTCATAAAAAATCCAAAAACAGTAGTAACTTAGTTTAAGCTTTTAAATTGGAAACTTAGCTTATAGTAGTTATTTTAATAATCTGGATTCATAGCTTAGTAGGTAATTGTTAAGTTCTCATAAGCTCAACTTCTGTCTCAGCTTATTGAGCTTATTGGCTTATTTAGATTTTGAATTCTAAGTGCCTAGTTCTGAGTT
The DNA here is from genome assembly GCA_026074375.1 of Tanacetum coccineum. NCBI lineage: Eukaryota > Viridiplantae > Streptophyta > Magnoliopsida > Asterales > Asteraceae > Tanacetum > Tanacetum coccineum. The sequence goes on from BQNB010001436.1 coordinate 46,643, forward strand.
AGCTGCTTTGATCTTTAGTTTTAGTAAGCCTTAAGTATTTTTAGTCATAGTAGCTTATCAATTTTAGCTTATGCACATCATTAGGATTCTAGAACAGCTTTTGGTTTGAAAAATGAGCTTATATTAAAGCTTGTGCAAGCTAATAAGTCAAAACTAGCTTTTTGTTCTTTAAAACCTTAGTTTCTGTAAACAGCTTTTTCTAAGGCTGTTTTAGAGCTTATTTTTAGTTTTCAGCTTATATTGTCTTTATTAAAAGTGTTTAAAAATGTGTGCTTAATAAGTTTTAGCTTTTGGTTTTCAAAAATTTTCAAAAAAATAAAAAATAGCAAAAAGGGGTGTCTGCCAATCTCGAACCCACGACCTCTTGCACACAACACACACGCCTTAACACTTTGCTTCAATAGCTCATCCATCATCTTTTCCTTTCATTAAATACTTGTACACGTTTTTCCTTTCCTCTTTTTATAATAAGCCGTAGCTAAATAAGCCGTTTTCACAGCTTATTTGATAAGCTGAGTTGTGCCTTTTATTTTTCTAGTAATCTTTGTTGCATCATAGACTTTTCCTGAATTTTTCACATTTTTCCATTAATTAGTTTATTTTTTAGGATTTTTCGAAAGTTTTAATTTTAGAAAATTCATAAAAAATAGAAAAAAGTTTCAGAAAATTACAAAAAAATAGTTTTTAGTTTTATAAAAATTATCTTTAGTTTTACATTAAGAAAAATCATTTTTACCTCTTTAAGATTTTAATTTTAATTTTTGAGCTTTTATTTTTAATTTAAAAAATAGAATTTTAATTTTAAACAATATTTTCTGAGGTTTTATGTTTATTTAGACTTTTACTAAGTTAAAAAATAATTTTTCTAAATTTTTAGACTTAAATTTGCTATTTTTTTTTTAGGATTTAATTAGATTTAAAATATTTTTAATCATAAATAATAAATTCAAAAATAATCAAAAATAATATTTTCGTTTTTCTTAAAATTTTCCTTCTGTCCTAAATTTAAGGATTAGAAATTTATAGTTTGCATTTTAGGAATTAAATTAGTGTATTTGCTGCTTATTATGTCGCATTACTTTGTCCCGTATCATTAGTTACAGCTGATTTTAATTGTTCATATTTGATTGTTGCTTTTATTTAGTAGTAATAGATACTCAAAAACATCTTTTCTCTCATTCAAATCATAATCCCAAAGCTAAAGCAAGGTTTCAATTTCAATAGCGTTGGGGAAACGACCCGGGTGATCATACTTCCCGGTTAAATATACGTATTATATATTATATATATCTTTTAGAGTGAGCTTTTCTTAAGGGAGACTTTAGGAAAATTCTTAATTGCTCTTTTGGAATATATTATATTATATTTTATAGTGTATAAAACTCTACAATCAATTTTTGGCGCCGCTGCCGGGGATTTGTGTTAAAGATTCCTTCGTTTTACGTTTGTTGATTTTGGTTTGAAGATCCTTTCGTCTTCGAAAGTTTCATTCTTGTTATAAATTTCAAAAAATTGTCCTAAAAAAAATAAAATAAAATACACAAAGTTGGTAAAAGAACACCAACATATAATACTCTCAATCGAGGTATTATCATTATAAGTTCCGGTGAACTTGAAAAGTTCACAAATCGAACAAAAGATTCAAAAACTTGCAATTTGTGTCACTTACGAAATACGGCTCACCTTAAGAAGAATTTTTAAGAGCTACCGTGAAGTAAGTTGATTATTTGGTTTTAAGTTGTCTTCCGTATATCCGTTTTAAATAGATTGTTAAAAAAAATTAAAAAAAATTAAAAAATTAAAAAAATCCAAAAAATTTAGTGTAATTTTTGTTTACTTTTTAATTTCTTTATTTTTAGTGCATGCGCACTCATTCTCAAGCTAGAAATCGAAATCGTCGACAACAACAATTAACATCGGTTATTGTTGAGGAACCCGAGTTTCCAATGGGAAGTCTTGACGACAAGATTCTTGTTCCCGAACCCGACTCTTCTCCGTGTTGTGCAAAGTGTGGAACCCCGGTTGATGGTCCGTATTGTCGTGGATGTGCTCTTTTACGAAAGAAATTCAAGGAAGATTTGATTACATATTGTGTTGAAAATGGAATTTTCCAAGACTCTCAAGATACTTCCGAGATATTCGATGATAATACCAACGTTGTTAATGCTCCTCGAGAGCCATTCGTTGTCATTCAAGACCCCGATGTAAAGCCTTCGCAAGAACCTCCACAAATTGACCATAATTGTTGTTATGAGTGCGGTGATTCATTAGATGGAATTTTTTGTCGACAATGCATTTGTAAATCTTGTGGGAAAGGTGCTCATTACTGTTATAATTGTCCACCAAAAGTTTCGATTATTTCTAATCCAGAACAATGCAATCAAACCATTAATGAGCTCCCACAGACTTTGCCAAGTGTTCATCCGACATGCAATTATAAAGCTGAAAATTCATTTGTTTATGATCCAAACCCGAATTCTTTCGATAATTCTCCAGATTTTTCTTACCCACCTCCACAACCCCAGTTCGAGACATATTTGTGCGAGTTATGTGGGAACGATTTTCACTACGGTTATGATTGTCCATCACGAGTCCCGTTTGTCTATGAACAGGAGCCGTGTTACAATCAAAACTTTAATGATAATTATTTTCCACAAGATTCACCGAGTTTTTCTCAACTTTCAACAACTGTCGACCGCTTCTCTTGAAGACAAGATGGATATTCGGTATGAGCCGATAAGAAAGAATGATTAGTGAAAAGAAATGTTACGACTCGTATCATACACGTCAAAGCAGTCGAGAAGTTTGTATCACAATGTGTTCAAACCATAATTTCAACATTGTCCGTTAAATAGGAATGAAATTTCCCGCTTTCATGATAACAACCATCAATTCCAATAAAACCGCCCCCGTTGGCACTTTGTTCAAAAGGAATCTCAAGAATTTGCGAATATCAGATGATACCAACACCTGTTTTATCAACAAATGTTCAAAGCAACCAAAGCCGATATCAAGGAAACAATTCATTCGAATCAAAACCATGGAGTCAATTTCAGTCCCAAAACCATCAAAACAATCAATGTCAATTTTCAACCACCAACCAATCAACACCGGTTTACCAAGTTTCCACAAACCAAGCTCCAAACGCCCAAATTTTAAGGTTGATTCGAAACGATTTTGAAAATTACGTCACGGCAAACGATGCGGTGTTGAAGAATGTTTCAAAATCAAAAGGATCAAAATTTGCAAAATCAAATGGCTAATGTTACGAGTTTGTTTGACAAAGGTCTTTGTGATAATTTCAAAAAATCGCCCTCTACTTCGAATTCGGGTACTCCTCAAGTCAAACCATAACTAACCCTCGACTAGTCAAATTTAATACTTATCACTACAAGAAGCGGTAAGACTTTGGAAGGACCTTCGACTCCTCTTGTTCCTACACCCGATGTTTCTATTCCTTCAAAGGAACCCGAAAAAAACCCGAGACGTCAACGAAAAAGTGCAAAAACCAATTTGGAAAATACCAGCACATGTCCAGTCCCCACCTCCGAGAAGAAGAACCATTTTCAGGGAAAATCCCAAAACAAAAGCAAAGAAAACCGTTAATGTTGAAATTCAAGATCTTACAATCTCCAAGACTAATTCGAATCAATCTAAACTTCCATACCCCGAGAGGAAAAAATGAAAGTGAGAGAGAACAATAAACCCAGTGCCAACATAGCCCGATTCTTGAAGATGTTCAAAGACAACTCCGTTAGAGATAGGATTGAATATTGCTCATCATGAGTACAGAAATACTAAAATACAGACAAATGTTTAACTCGTTCTAAGGAACCAAGAGAAACTCGAGAGATCGAGCCATTACACCGTAAATGCAGAATTGTCTGCTATCATCATGAACAAAGTTCCCGAAAAGCACGAAGATCCACGAAAAATTTCTGTACCCATGTGTGCTTACAAGAACTTGATATAGGACTAGTGCTATTAGCCGAATTTTGGAGCTAGCATAAATCTCTACCTCATATCTACTACAAGCAACTGGGGCCTTGGAGCTTTTGACCTCCTACTCGATTGACACTCGAGCTTGCAATCATTCCATTACACACCCAAATGGGCATAGCCGAGGATGTTGTAGTAGAAGTGATGGTTCACTTTTCTTGCTGATTTTGTAGTGGTTAATTTTGAACCAGACCCTAGAGTGCCTATTATTTTAGGAAGACCCTTCCTTCGCACCACAAAAGCTCTCATTGATTTGTACGAAGAAACATTGACATTAAGAGTAGGAAAGGAAGAACTTGTTTATTATGCCGTTAAATTTGAAACAAGATAAGCATTTGATCACGAAGCCATTTCTGTCATTGATTTCTCAAAGATGACCTTTAGTTAGCAGTACCACTACTCATTCTGATGATTCCTGTCTCTAGTTCATCTCCTCCGTGAAAGACTATTGATAATCTTGAGGAATTTTATTTTCACGCGTGAACTCACTCTTCTTAAAAAAGTATTCAAGAAGGGAAATTTTCCAAGATCATTTGATCTCTTTTTGAATTTGATTGACAATTTCAAATCTAGCACCATAAATCCTTCTTTTTTGATGAAATGTAAAAGATGTCAAATCAAAAATTCCAACGTTTTCCGATGAGCCAGTTTTAACACACCTTTATCCGATAAGGTTGAGTGTTTTGCTCCAGAAGACAATAATGATGAGATCGATGCTTTTCTATAGCTATGGAAGTTTCTTCTAACGTTGTGGATAGTGTATTTCATTCAGATGGAGAAGTAACTTTTCTTGATAATCCTAGTATCTGCTTAGTGATGATGTTTCCCATAATCTCGCTTCCGAAGTGATCTCCGATCATGAACCAGAACAAAATGAATCTTCAATTACTTTTTCTCCAAGAAGTGATCCTCTTCACCATGAGTTCGCCGGAGAAGTCATTACACTTCCTTCGAGGAATGATCGTGAATTTGGGGAATATCTTAGTCTTATGACAGTGCTTTGTGAGATTTCAACCTCCCAGTCACAGGAAAATGTCCATGCTCAACAAAGTTCAGTCATCGAGTCTCTTCCCATATCTCCTATCCCCGTTGAGGATAGTGAGCCCGTTCAAGAAGATATCGATATTTTCCTTGTTCCAGATGATCTAATTCCGCCAGGTGTTGAGAATGATATATCGAAGATTGGAAGATAATGATACCTAACCTTTGACCATCAAGATGATCTGTCCAATTCCTCGTCCTCCCCCGGAACCACCGATTTTTGATGAATTTTTGAACCCAACGGGTATTTTGATAATCAAAGTATTTTAAGGGTGTTTCTAAATCTCATGATTTTATGGCCAATATTTTACACCTCCTTCCCACCCTTATTGAACCTTGTGTTTCGATTTGACCTTCATTCTCTTTCTATCTCATTCTCTCCCTTCGTGGGTGAAGACACCATTTTGACCCAGGCATCATCACTTTTCCATTTTCTTACTAAAGCCGGTGGCATTTCAAGCGAACGTTTTCTTGTTCTAGAGTATTACTTTCCCTAAGGACAAATGAATACAGGGATACAGAGTTGAGCTTGCGACTTCGGTGACCAAAACAAGCCGCTTCGTGTCAAAGTTCACGCCCATGTCTTTATCCATTTTTCTTTCTATTCTTATATAATGTGTATGTGATGTGTTGTGGCTTATCCTCGTCACCTTCTTGTGTTTTGTTGTTTGTACATGATATTTGTAGGATTGAACCAACATTTCTTGAAGACTCTCGTGTTTCGGTGTTGTGTCCCCGTTTCGAATTCATTCGACTGTCCTATCCTATGTTTGGAATATATAGGGGAGATCCAATAACCTTTCATCTTATTGATTCACGTTTAATCTTTCATAATTCATAAATTGGCTTAAGGATTTTCGTAGAAGGACCCGCCTTTAAACATGAGGACAATGTTTCGTTTAGTTTGGGAGGGAATCTATCGATTTGATGTTGCCTGCTTATTGTTTTGTTCTCACGTACCCATTTTCCCACAAAAAAATAGCAAAAATTTAAAAATTTTAAGATCTTATTTAAAAATAAATAATAAATAAAAATAAATAAAAAAATATATATTAGTAGTTGAAAAAAAAAATAATAATAATAATATATAATATAAGTGTTAAGACACGATAAAAAAAATGTAGGTTTTCGAATGGTAAGAATAAGAAGTATTTTTTGACCCGATCGAACGGTAGAGTTCTACGAGCTTTACCCTTAACAAATTCATGATGATAGGTTTGTGCAAGTCCTCATGTAGACTTTAAAACATGCCAATTTGAATTGTTATAAATGAAGACTTGTGCTAATCTCAAGTAGATTTTTAAATATGGCCGCGTTGTATTTTATATAGATAAGTATTTGCGAATTTCTTTATTAGAGATTAAAATGCAAAGTAACATGAAAGATAGTGTTGATTACGAATTAGGAGCTATACAAAGTTTATTGAAAAACTTAAAGGCCCATAAAATAACTTGTGGTTTTTCTTGAGCCCCAAGTTCTTAAAATGATTTAATTATCCGTGTTCTCTTTAATTTTTACAAAGTAGAGTTTTTCCTCTTAAAAGTCTAATCAACAAATTCAGAGCAAAACTTTATCATGATGAGATCAACCATTATTGTAAATAAGAATTTTGGTTCAAGTTTATACTTTGGTTTTCTAAAATGAAATTTTTCTATTTGCAAAAATAATGTGTTATTAGTAAGAATAAAAAAATTGAATAAAAAGGATGCAAGTTATAAATCCTTAAATGTTAATAATTAATATACAAACTCCATCGCAATAAAGTACATGGGCATTTGTCGGTTCGCTCCCGATGTGACATCGAAAGAAAGGATGGAGGATGTATATTTAGGGTTGGTATCATAATAAGTACAACGTTCTCTGTCGGAGTGGCGTGGCCGATGTGGTTCGTCGAAAGAAAGTGATACATTACTACATAATAATGTAAATAGTAATAATAAGTTGCAAGTTAGAAAATAAATAGTAAAAGGTTTCATTCTCTAAACCATTGTATTCTTTGAACTAAGATGTTGCAAAAGCTCAAGGCTTTTTCATCCGGAAGTTCATAGCGTCCGATTATTATTCTCCGTTGGGGGTGTCAAAAGCTTAAGCACTTACCCGATGACGTGGGATGCTAAGAAGAAAGTCAATTATGGGGCAAGTGAAATCCTACGATGTCTTAGACTAAGGAGGTTTTTGTTTGCTTTGATTTGCGATCTTACTAAGTGATTAACATTAGCCCAAAGGCCCATGTGTAAAAGCTTGGTCGGATTTTCAAAAGTTTTTTTTCTATCTATAATAATGGATTTAAGGTTTTAAAATAATTTTGAGCACACACACTTAAAATAAATATTTGCCGGGAAGAGAAATTCACAAGTTGTAATTATAAGTAGTCTTAGCATCTTAGCTCGTACTTAACGGTGATCTTATTTTTAAGCTTAGCATGGGAAAAGTGAAAAATCGGGAATGATGAAGTTATCTTTTTAGACACTTAATTGTGCTCTTTGTTCTATGATCCTTAAAGTTACCAATGTGGTAATGAAAACAATACATTATGCCAACACAGGAATAAGTTGTAGTTAGATAGTCTATCAAGAAAAATCATAAAAAATAAAAAATCTTTGAAAATGGGAATTCGGGTGTTTTATAACTTGTACTTAGAAATTTTTTCCCCGCAAAAGAACTTTACTACTTCTTAAAGATTAGTTTTGGGAATTTGATATATTGGTTATAAGGCATGTAATATTGCGTGAGGACACACAATCGTTTAGCTTGGGGAATTTTGATATGTGTAAAATATACATATCCGTTTATACCTAAAAAAGGCCCAATTAAGCCCAAAACACTCTAAAAATGTACTTGTTTTTGTGTTTTGTGTGTGCAGGTATGGATATATCAAAAATCACAAGAAAACCGTCAACAACGGGCAAACACGGACACGAGAACGGAAGAGTGTACAAAAGCCAGAAGCTTTCTATGAAAAAGTCAAAAAGTCAAAGCAGTGGTCTCCTTAAGTCAAAGAAAGTCAACTATGGGTCAACAAAAGTCAAACACTAAAGGACAAAAAACCCAAGTTACCATTTCAGTCCTTCAAGTTTTAAAAGTTACACAATTAGTCCCTAAGTCTAATGGGCCTATACTTTTCCTTAATCCTTTACCCGGAAACAATAAACCAAAAGTCCAAGCCCATAAGCCCATTTAGTGCCCAGCCCATTACATTTGATATAAACACAAGGACCCATGTTGCCAATTTCAAAAACGCATTGTCTGCAAAATTTCCACACAAAACAGAGGGAGACCAAAGCCATTACCCCCAACTTACCCTATTTTTACTTTCAGTTAAAAAATCAGCGAGAAATATGTTAAACGACTATGTCATGCTTCGTCCCAGTTACCCCATGGTTAAGAAAATAAACAAAAGGCACATTGGAAATGGAGAATTTGAAGGGGTGATTTTGACTATTCAAGTGATCATGAACAAAGTGGCAGGGTTCATTAGTCATTTCAGGAGCTCTATTGGTCAAATTAAGTAAGGAAGCCACGTGGAAATCAAGGAAAGCATAAGGAATGATTAAATTTGGTAAGCTACATGCTCCAAGACGAACTAGCACAAGCTGTCATCAATCGAAGAATGACAGCTTGGCAATCCGTGTGACTTCCACTTGAATCAAACGCTAAGAATTATTCTTCAAATGATAAGTAGATTGAAACGATTGAGATTGAAAGAGCGTGGGTAGCAAGCAAGGTCTGTAATCTTCACCAAGAGGCTATAAAATAGAGCCAACATTCTCACACAGAATACACCCATATAAGTAGTAGCTTAGGAGAATTTAGCTTAAATTTAGCTTATTGCAATTTCTTTTTAAATTCAGTTGTAATTTCCTTTTAATCATGTAATCAAGTTTTATTTTAATGAAATCTAGTTTACTCTTAAATAATCTGTCATAAGCACTTTTGTTTTTCATTCATAAGCTCTCATTTTCTCTTCCAAATACTAAGCTACTGTCTCATAAGCTCAATATCTCTCAAAAGTCTTTAAGCTTATAAAAGAGCTTAAGTCAGTTTTAATACTTACTTAAATAGATAAAACCATCTCTAATACCTTTTATATTTGGAATTATAAGCCTATGGAAGGGGATTCAATCCAGGAAGGAATCCCAAGGATTTTTACTAGCTTATCCATAAGGATAAGCTAGAGCTGTAGAAAAGCTCTAAGAGCCTCTAAGCATCTGTTAAGCTGAAGCCATTTGTAAGTTTTCTGTTTACTTTCTTGTCCTTTAAATTTTAGCTTAAAATTACTTAATTAGCTTATATTTCCCTATTTGCTTATTAATTGAGTTTATTTGAGTTCTAGCTGCTAATTTGTGCTTAGTTTGATCTTCTTTTGCTTATTAATAATCTGTTTTAGTTTTCATAAGGTAGATCTTAGTTAATTTTAAAATTCTGTCATAAACCATAAAAACCAAAAATATCATTAGCATAGTGTAGATTTTAGATTTCTAGCTTATTCAGTTGATTGACTATGTTAGTTAAGCTAGAAATAAGTTTTTAGTTATCTAGTAGAAATGTTTAGTTAAGTGGAATTTAATTTTAAAAGTTTTTCAAATCTGTCATGGACCTAAAGGGGTGTTTGGTTTAAGCTTGTTTGACCTACCACAGTCCCAAGTAAGCTCTTAAATTTGCTTGAGTCGGTTTTTCATTTTCACTATGATGCATTAGAAAGCCTTTCAAAAGTAAGTTTTCAAAATCTACTAAAAAAGTTAGGGCTAAATCTATTCACCTCATCACCAGGCACTTTTCTCCTTAATTTTTTGTTTGTTAAAAATTGATAAAACAAGCAAGCCTTTTAGGCTTGATTTGTGTAGGTACGTATCCAACATACTCAATAGGAGTGTGTTGTGTAGTCATACCCTTAAGGTAACCTGCACATTTGAGGTGAGGCTTTTCAAATTACACCAGCAGAGTAACTAGCAGTTAAAAACTGTTGGGCCTTTTAATTTTTCATTTAGTTAGCTTAAGTAGTATCTAGGCTTTAAAAACTTAGTATAATTTTAGATTATTATAGCTTCATATAGTTTAAAGCTGATTTCTCATTTCTTGCTATTGTTTAATTACATCACATTAAAGAAAAAGTCATAAAAAATAAAAATCCAGAAAACCAAAAATACAGTATTAACGTATAGTTTAAGCTTTAAATTGGAAACTTAGCTTTTAGTAGTTATTTTAATAATCTGGATTCATAGCTTAGTAGGTAATTGTTAAGTTCTCATAAGCTCAACTTCTGTCTCAGCTTATTGAGCTTATTGGCTTATTTAGATTTTGAATTCTAAGTGCCTAGTTCTGAGTTAGCTGCTTTGATCTTTAGTTTTAGTAAGCCTTAAGTGTTTTTAGTCATAGTAGCTTATCAAATTTTAGCTTATGCACATCATTAGGATTCTAGAACAGCTTTTGGTTTTTAAAATGAGCTTATATTAAAGCTTGTGCAAGCTAATAAGATTCAGCTTTATTGGAATCATCCTTTGATTCTTCAGTCTTTTCTGCATCTTCCTTGGCCGCATCAGTATCTTCTTCATCACCGTTTCTAGATTCTTAAACTTCAGCATTTGACATATCTTCATCCTCATTGTCATTTACTTGTTCTTTACCTTGTTAGACCTCATCACCAGTTTCTTCATCATCCGTCATTTCAAGATCTATACTTTTATCATCATTAGTATCATCTTTCTTCTCTTCAACATCATCATAATCTATCCAGTCAACTTCTTTATCACCACCTTAATCTTCTTCTGAGTATTCATTTTCTTGTTCAGATCCCCACTAAAGAATAAATTTTTCTTCAGGTGTAACCTTTTCCTCATCAGGAATCCCTGGTTTAGTACTAGTTCCTTCACTTAAGGTGGCAGAGACGACTATGGACTCATCGGGAACCCCTGGTACAATACCAGTTCCTTCACTTGAGCCTCCAGTACCTGGTTGTCTTCTGTTGGGTTTCTTGCTTTCTTTGAGAGCTTGCATTGTGTCAGCGGCAAGTTGTTCTTCAAGAGTTAAGGATGGAATACCCTTGAGCTTAAGCTTTGAAGTAGCTGGTTTTGACTTTGGAGCACTTAGAGTGTCTTGAATGACTACACTTCTAGTACTTCTACTACCAATCCTTTTCTTAGCAGGTTCAGGTACAGATTAAGTCATAATCCTTGCATGCATAGCATGGACTTGCCTTGTAGCTTCCTCTTCTGCAGCTTTAGTTAAACTAATATATTTACCTAATTCCAAAGCGACATCTAGATCAAGAATAATGTTGTCAGCTGCAGAAATTATGACTTTCTTCTTTACCACTCTTCTACTAGCAATTCTCCTTTTCTTAGCAGGTTCAGGTTAAGACTCTTCAGATACATCAACATCTTCCATAAGAGTATCCGTAGTCTTCTTCCCTTGTGACCCTTTGCCTCTGCTCTTTTTGGGAGGAATTTGACCAGTGGAGTATTTAAGGAACATTTGATAGGATTCTGATTGTATGATTGTATCATTCAGCATCGTATCAGGAACATGTAGTCCATATTCTTGATAGTCTTCTCCAATTCGTACAAACTTGAGTCTGCTTACAATACCATCTTCCTTGATTGTATGATAATGTTAATATTTGAGGTTGGAGAGAGACTTGTGTTGTGAGAGGAAGTGATTGATGATGACTTTGGTGAATCAGAGGAATGGCATAGTTTCACGTCTTGATTTTCTCTCCTTCCTGTGGTCAATCTGGAAAGCAAAGTCTTCCCAAATTAACTCAGGATACTCGACATTTTCTTTGTAGAACATGCCCCACAGTATGTCAATTATGTATTTTCTTAGTTTTTGTGTAGTGGACCTTTGTAGCCAAGGTAAGTGAGGAAGGTGAGGGTATCATCATTATCTTGTACCGGTGTAAATTCTTCACCTTCCACTCTTAGACAGATATCTAGAATCTTTTTAAAGACTTCAACATCGAAAATGCACTTCTTGTTGGCCAAAAGGAATTCATAAGATTCTGAGTCTTTGACCTTCTTGATAGTGTACCAGAACTGGTGCATTAAGATTTCAGGGACTTCTGCAGTGATAGTGAATGCCTTGAAGCACATGGAGTTCTTGATCACATCAATGATAACTTGAAACGTTTCTTCCTTCTGTTGCACAGTGATTTCCAGTCTAACATTGGTAAGGGAGCTTATCTTGACCCTTTCAGTCGATGGAACCCATTTCTCATCACGAGCAACAACTTTTTGAGTTTCTTGTGGATTCATGATTCTGCTTAAGAATTAACCAATACAGTTCATATACAAAACTAATATAATTTACTAATTAGCTTAGCTATCCTTGATAATTGATTTTGAAATATGCTATGATTAGGTTTCATGCAAACATGACCGAATTACTACACTCTATGAATAAGTCAACTAAGGTCAATAGTCAAAAGTCAACTGATGAAGTCAACTAGACAATTCCAAGAGAGCTTAGGACAAACATCCAATCAGAGGGCAAATAATGTACATTCAAGCATAACAAGTTATGAAATATGACACCATAAGCAAGTATTACACAAATTAAAAAAAAATTGGGCAGAGTTTCCTTTTATATTTTGACATATTTTGCTTGGAATGTGACCTGTCATGTTTTGCTTGTAAGAAGTCATACACGTTTCGTTCAGAATAAGTAACTAACATGTTTCACTCAGAATAAGTAACTAACATGTTTCGCTCAGAATAAGTAACTAACATGTTTCGTTTCATTCAAGATTAACATATTTCGCATGCATTAGAAAACTTCTTAACTAAGGTTTTTCTAATCATAAACCTTAAAGAATTAATTTCAATAATCACATATCAATCCTAATCTTCTCAGAATCCATAAACACAAGAATTATACAACAAACGAGCATACCAAGATAATTTTCGAGCTAAAACAAGGAAGAACACATGGCAATCTCTATAATTAACATCTAGGGAACAAGTATCATGCACTAAGGACTAAAAACAGTTAACCCACTCATTAAACACATCACATAAACTTTCAATATACCATATTCAAGATTTTTGAGCCTAGGTAACTACGTTTCCAAGCAAAGAAGAACCTAACGGACAAAAACTGTTTCTAAAGGCATAAGAGAGTAACGTTGATGCTTACTAACACAAACCCACAACCAAATTCACATCAATACATGTTTCGTATCATTCAACGACACACAAATCAACATAAGACAAGCATATGTTAAAACTATCAAAAACTGTTTCACATTAAGCTTAGACGCACCCTTATGAACAAAACCCCTCAACAAATTTAACAAAATCTCTACTTTTTACTTATGAACCCTAATTTGATTTATACCGTTGTGAGGTCAAGTTTTCTTTTTGGCGAAATACTTGCCTTTAAATTAAAGATCGGGTTGCTATATGAAATAATAGCAAGCCATTGACATGTTTTGAAAGCATTTAAAACTTCTGCTCGAACTTCATTTGCAACCTCGTATCATTATTAAATGACATTTCTAAAGCCGTAAATGTTATCGATTTTCAGAAGACATGTCATGAGAATCATATTTTTGTATTTTCTGATTTTTTAATTTTGTATTTTCTTTTTGAAAAGTTTATATAAAATGAAAAATCTTTTTGGGTTTTTTTGATTTTTTTATATACATATGATACATAGGATATATGAAGAGTTTACCACCATTACTCTTCCTCTTCGTCTGCCAGCTTTTGCAAAGTATCAGGAGACATACTTCTCATACTAAGCTTGTCGATGAGAAAATCAAGTCATTCTCGTGCTAAAGGCTTGGTGAAAATGTATGTCAGTTGATATTCTGTTCTGACAAAATACAGCTCAACCACCTCGTTCTCCACTTGCTCCTTGATAAAGTGATGTCTGATGTCAATATGCTTGGATTGGGAGTATTGGACGTTGTTGCAACATAAAGCAATGGCACTTTTGTTATCGCAGTACAAAGGTATCTTGTTGAACACAAGGCCATAGTCAGTTAATTATGTTCGCATCCAAAGTATTTGAGCACAACATCCTGACAAGGCAATTTATTCAGCTTCTGTACTGGATATGGCGGTGCTCTTCTGTTTCTTTGACGACCAGCTCACCAATCTATCACCTAATAGTTGCATACTTCCAGACGTACTTTTTCTGGTATCTTGGCAAATGGTCAGCATCTGCAAAGGCTGTTAGAGCAATGTAAGAATCCTTCGAATACCACAGACACATATTTATGGTTCCTCTTAGGTATCAAAAGATTCGCTTAACCGCACGTAAGTACTTTTCGGAAGGCTTTGCCTGATACCGGGCACACATGCACACAACAAATACAAGGTCTGGTCTACTGGATGTGAGATACATAAGGGTGCCAATCATTCCACGATAACATGTAGGATCAACAGCTTTCCTTTGTGGATCTTCATCTAGTTTGGATTTCTCTACCATTGGAGTATCCACTAGGTCACAGGTTTCCATACCATACTTTTTAAGTGATTCAAGAGCATATTTGGATTGATTTAAAAAGATGCCTCTAGGAATTTGTGTAATTTGCAGTCCAAGAAAGAATGATAGTTTGCCCATCATTGACATCTGGAATTTTGAACACATTATGTTTGAAAACGTTTCACAAAGATTAGGTTTAGTGGAGGCAAAAATAATATCGTCGTCATAAATTTATACTAGTAATATATCTTTGCCTTCTCTTCTGACGTATAATGTGGGATCAACGGTGCCTTTTGATAACTTTTGGGAGAGTAGAAACGACGAGAGCAAATCATACCAAGCACGTAGAGCTTGTTTCAACCCATAAAGAGCCTTCTTTAGCTTATACACATGATTGGGATTCTCTGGATCTACAAACCCGTCCGGTTGGCTAACATAGACCTCCTCACGCAGAATGCCATTCAAGAACGCGGTCTTCACATCCATTTGGTAGACGACCATGTTCATATGAGCAACGAATGCAATAAAGATACGGATAGCTTCGAATAGAGCAACTGGAGCAAAAGATTCTTCAAAGTCTATGCCTTCTTCCTGACGATAACCCCTCGCTACCAAACGAGCTTTATTTTTCAATACACCTCCCAGCTCGTCTAATTTCACCTTGTAAATTCACTTCAAGGTAATAATCATTACACGTTCCGGTCGAGGTACGAGCTCTCAAAATTCAAGACTTTCAAACTCGTTGAGTTCTTCTTGCATGGCTTCAATTCAACAGGATTCCGTCAATGCTTCTTTATAATTCTTGGGAAGAAAGGAAAGCATCAAAATAACATAATAGAGCTTCATCGTGTAGTTGTTGTCGAGTAGAAACCAGTCCAAAAGGATCACCAATCACATTATCAATCGGGTGATCTTTGTCCATTTGTTGATGTGTTCAGGTGGTTGATTGATTGAGTGCACATGATTTGGAATAACAACCTGAGTAGAGTATTCTTCAGAACTCGGTTCTGGAATTGGAAATTCAACAAAGGGATTATTATCCATGTATGCAACTTCAATTTTACGGTCAGCTTCTTCCATACCGAGAGGAATGACAAGAGATGGTGTTTCTGGAGTTGTTTGTGAATTACTTGTAGATGATGCATTTTGATCAATTATAGTAGATGAAGGTGTACCGGTTGAAACAGCAGGTTCTGGAGCAATGACTGCAGGAACTTGAAGATCAACACTTGGTGGGGGATTCAGGTACTCATCAAACATAGGTTGAAACAGAATTTCCCAATAGTTCTTTGTTGGTGGAACATACGGAGTTGAAGAAGGAATGTTTTGCACGAGTCCTGAACTGATTGTTCCAGGAGTTAAAAGTTTAAGCCCGGGTCCTGAACTAAATTGTTTAGAAGCCATTGTTGTCAACTCATCAAAATCAACATGAATAGTTTCAATTATCATTCGGGTCCTTTTGTTGTAGATTTGGAATGCTTTCTTCGCGGGAGCATAACCAACAAAAATTCCTATATCAGCTTTAGGTTTTAACTTACCAAGGTCTTCATCGTCATTAGTGGGATAACAGAGAGAACCAAAGACAAAAGAATAGGAAAAGACAGGTGTCGATCATGGAGAAAATTATACGGAGTTTGTTTTGGACGTTTTTCGGATTAAGATCGGATTTTTTGTATTTAGCAGAGCCATTGCGACTGCTTTCGCCCAGAGAAATAACGGAGCCTTTGAAAAGATCAACATTGTGCGGGAAGCTTCCAATAAAGTATGGTTCCGTCTTTCGATAACGCTATTTTGTTGTGGAGTACAAGCAACGGATGTTTGATGCGAGATTTCGACTTCTTCATAGTAAGCTTTCAATGTCTGATTGACAAAGTCAGTGCCATTATCAGTCCTGATGTTACAAACAGTTGCATTCAGACGAACTTGAATCATTTTGAGGAATTTGATCACGAACTCTGGAACTTCATCCTTTGATAGTAAGAATTTCACCCATGTAAACCGAGAATAATCATGAATGATAACTAGTATATATTTTCTCCCATTGATACTTTGAATCCTCATTGGCCCGCAAAGATCCATATGCAGCAGATAGAGTTTTTCTTGAATGGAGTCTTCAGCTTTGGGTTTGTGGGAGTGTTTCTTGCTTTTGCCAAGAGCACAAGCAGAGCACAAGTGATCCTTCTGATACTTTAGTTTTGGAAGTCCTCAGACAAGACCGTGTTTGGCAAGAGAAGTGATATAATCAAAGTTTAAATGAGATAATCTTCGATGCCACAACCAAGACTTGGTCTTTGAGGCCTTAGACAAGAGACATATAGGAGAGGAAAGCAACAAATTTTCCATAGATAAAGTTAAAAATTTTTGAAACCTTAAGATCCCTTGAGTAGATCAACACCGTCTAAGTCACGAATGAAACAGGTGTGTTTGCGAAAAGCTACTTTGACATAATAAACCCGAGAGATTGTAACATTTCCCATTTGATAGTCTTCATAACCCATTATCTTAGCAATATGATCATTCTCAAATCTGACGGTACCCAAAAATTTACTAACGAAGTTGTTGAGTTGAGAGCGATTTCCGGTCATGTGCTTGGAGCACCCGGAGTCCAAATACCACAAAACAATTTGGACAACCAACAATCTTGCTTTAATTGAAAAATAAAATGATTAATGATTGATCGAACAGTGATAAAGGATGACTGAGTTAAGAGTTGTTGTTGTTGGTGATTAAGATTGATGTTCCACGGGATTTTACAACTCTTTACTAAAATCGAGAAATCTAATTATTTCATGGGATTTTACAAAGTAAGACAAACCGTAGAAAATAAAATCTTTTTTTATTGATGTAATATTTCTCTTGGAATATGACAGTGTAATGTTTCGCTTGGAATATGACAGTGTAATGTTTAGCTTGGAATATGATAATGTAATGTTTCGCTTGAAATATGAAAATTGGACAGAGTTTCGTTTTGCACAACTACGTATTTCGCTTGAACTAACAACCTGTCATAAATCGCTTAGAAACATATTTCACTTGGGAACATATATCGCTTAGACATATTTCGCTTGACCTAAGAAAAATTAAGCAGAGTTTCATTTCTTAGAAATGACATATTTCGCTTGAGGTCAACCTGTCATATTTCGCTTAAATATATGTTTTGCTAGCTTCATGTCATATTTCGCTACCTTCAAAACATGTTTCACTTGCTTAAAAACGTACTTTTTCAATAAAAATCATCAAAACACACCCTTTTGACGTTTTACCTTGATTTTTCTTGCACAACTAGTTATCTTAGGCCTAGATCTTGCTTAAAAACACAAACTTTAACACTTTTAAACACAAAAATCTGAGTAAAGAAAAGACTGAAAATTTTTGTGCAAAGAGGAATTATTTCTGCTGGGAATGGAGCAGTATTTATAGGCAGGGAATCTCAACGGCTCTCTGGGGTCGGTCCCTAATATATAAGGGGCCGCCAGGCTATAAGGGGGCCGCGCCTAGAATCCGCCTCCCTTTTTGTCTTTTTGTGGGTGAAAGTTTGTATCTGTGTAGAAGCTTCCATTTTGGGGGTAAATTTTGAATTCTCAAATTTTAAGTTTTTAATTAATACTTTTTATTTGAATTAGAAAATATTTTGTAAAGTATTTTGAAAAACATATTTTGTAGACATTAAAAGTGAGATTAGAGAAAAATATTTTCTTGAATCACTAATCATGCTTAATTATTTTGTTTGTCATACCTCAAGTGATCACTAATCTATAGAAATAAAAAATTAAATTTAATATATTTGTAAACGTTTTTTTTTTTTGTAAACGTTTTTACATTTCTGTTAATTATCAAAAACGTTGAGAGGTCGAAAATAATAAATAACGTTTTTTAGGCTTTTATTTGTATTAACAATATGCCCCTTTTTTATGATGACTAAAATATAACTCATTTTAAATAATTAAAGATGTCAAAATTATTAAAAGAGTTATGTTCCATTTCTCCCCCTTTTGTGAATTCAAAAAAGAATGATGTCGAGGTTGTTGAAGGAAGAAGAGATCGTCGATATCAAGATCTCCCCTTGATGTACGCTCCCCCTTGTTCGGGTCACCAAGGGATCGATCGTACGAAAATTGTTTGCTACTAAAAAAAGGTTAGTAGAACAAGTGAAGTTAAATATCTTTCAGTTAACACATTGTATTCAATTTAACAAAAGCGAGTTTCATTAACCAACAAGAACTCATACACTAGCCATCCAATAATACATTCAAATAAATAAAACTAGAGCTAATACAAGATAAAGAGAAATGTATACTACATAAGTCTTTAAATGATTCATGATTCATAGAGAATGACTTTTTTTAACAAAAGGTTTGGGGTGACATGTTTATGAAAACACTTAGAGATTTTTCAGGTGGAGGTGGAAAGTGTGAGGTGATTGCGGTAAGTGGAAGATATTCTAGATGAGCAAAAACTTGATGTTATCTAATCTCTTAGGGTAAAGAATAGGTTTCAGTTGTGGAACAAACCTTATGCAAGTTGAACCATGATAGTCATGATAGTTATTGAAAAGAGGATGGCCCATGATAGGTGTTGGGTTATGGTGGTGATGTAGGTCTTGAGTGTGATCTAGAGGAGTGATTGAGGACCAAAGAAAGTGTGATATCCAAGGAAGTATGACTGTAAAGTGGTTGGAGGATTTAGAGGTTTGGAGGAACATCTGAAATGTTGTCAAGCAAAGGGTTCAAGTGATGAGGAGAAGTTGGTTCATGTGAAGATGGTGGTGAAATTTGAAGTTTTGAGTGAAAGGAAGAAGATGTGTTTTCTTGACTTGATGATGTTTGATTAGTGGATGTGGTTTTTGATGATGCATTTGGAGGAGTTGGAGATGAGGAGGTTGTTGTAGGAGAAGGTGTGGTGGTGATATCTTCATCACTTGATATGTTGACAAATAATTATCTAAGAGGGATTATGGTGAGTTTGATTTTCTTAGAAGGATTAGATGAGGAAGCATTGGTGGAATTCATGGTAGAATGAGGTGATGAAGATGATGATAGAAGAGAGTTCATGATTTAAGGTGGAATAAATGGATTGAAGAAGTAAGGCATGGGGTTTGAAGATTTAGATTCCAAAAGATGTTTGTCAAAACGCAGAAATTATAGATGTGCCTAGATGGGATAGTGCTCAACTGCATAGAAATTCAGAAGGTCACGGTAGAAGAATCCGTGACGTCTGATGGCGGTCCCTTCATTACCCGGCGATCTCATATATATTAGGGGGCCACCCAGTATTTTAGGGGGCCGTTTTCTAGAGACAGAAATTTTTTTCCAAAATTTCCTGATATGCTTGTATTTAAAAATTTCTAAATTTCCCTTTTTCGGTCAATCCTATCTCATCATAATCATCTAATACTTATTATCCAACTTCACAATATCAATATTTATTGAGGTCGATGAGGGAAGATAAGTAGGCTAATTTGATCAATAGATAAGCTATGCATAATATCATATACATATAGCAAATTGTTTATCAAAGGTGCATGCAAAGCATTGTTTAGGATGATAAAATTTGAAAGATCTTCCATGCAAGCTAAGTTGCCATTCTAAGTACTAGAAGATTACTAATAAGTAGCATAAGTTCAAACACCTAATCATAATATGTTAGTAAATAATATAGATAATAATGTCATAAAGCAATTTCCCTTATTGCTCACTTCCTCATGTTTCTCCACAACTTTCTAAGACTTTTGCCGATTGACCTTACTCCACCACGATGCTCATCTCTTAATTGCACTTGACGGTTGATGATTTTGGTTTGGCGGGTGTAAAATGGTTCAAGGTGAGAGTCAATGTTAGGTGGATTTTGAAAGACTTGAGGAACTTGATTGGTTAGGGAATTGACATAACGAATGGGGGAAGGAGTGCTTGCACGCGAGGTCCCTTCGTCATTCCCATCGTCATCATCATCGTTGAGATGAGATGAGGATGGTTGATCGAAGGCGGAAGATGAAGAAGTGGATTGACGACCTCTTCTCGTGCCACGATCCCTTCTTGGTTTTCGCTCTAGTTGAGCGGCAAGAGGAGTCATGACACGATCGTACAAGACATAGGACTCATTCTTCAACTCGGGATATTCACTAATGATGAAATCAAACAAGCGGGTTAATAGCATACCATAAGGTAGAATCAACCTAGCTTGCTTGGTAACCCACTCCATTCGTTTTGCCATAAAGTAGGCAAGATTGAATTTTTCGAAGTTTGCAACGCAATAAAGCATATAACAAAGACATGCGGGGATGTGATCCCGATTACCCCCCAAACAGAAAACATTTTCCCGAATTATTTCTTCCAAAGGTTTCAAAGTTGACACAATTTCACGAGTGAGAATTTGATAATTTTGAACCTCAATTTCTTCTTGATGACGAATGCGAGTGACTTGACCTTCTCTATCTTCTCGAACATACGAGATGATATCATCGAGAGAAGGAAGGTTGGTTTGATATGGGCCTTCCGAAGGGGCACCATATACCAACTTATCAAGTAACCATCGGTCACTAAAGACACACGCACCCTCACAAGGAATTCTAAGGATTTGAGCAAAGTCTTCAAGACAAAGAGAGAAGTATTGGTTTTGAATGACAAATTTAACAAACATTTGACCTTCGTCGGAGTAACTAAAACGATACTGACTGTAAAACTCAAGAATAAAACAAGGACAAGCTTGTTTATTGATTTCAAGAAGACACTTAAACTCGACAAAATGAAATAAAGACCAAACAAATCTAACATCCGTAAAGTTATCAAAAACCACCCGACCCTCGTGAATGTAACATTCTTCAAGGTTTCTTAGTTTTTCTTTTATTGGAGAACGAAATTCATGTGAAATTTAAGGAATGTAGTGTCTTGTGTTTTTGTAATCTTCAGAAGATTTGCAAGGCATTGTCACCTAGAGTAAGATAACCAAGATCACATTTTAATTGTATTTTACTTGTAGTAATATCTTGAGTTCTTGCCTAGTGTGTGCCTATATGTAACAAATGTGGAGTAACGATTAACTCGACTTAAGTATAACATCTTAAGAGTTAATCCAAACGCTCCTTAGTTTGCTTTTGCTCAACCAAACAAGTCAAAAAATACATATGAATTATGTATCTCGAAATTTGTTCATGAGGTCATTATGCATGTATTTGAAAATGTTTTTAGGTTGTATTGACAATGCATAACAACAATTTTATAATGTTCCTAACGTGAGTGATTTGAAAATAAAATTAAGGTTTTGGTTTGAAATCAAATTTTTAAAAAACTCACTAGTGTATGCAAATCCTGTGTACAAGGGAAGCATATTAGTTATTGTATCCTAAGTAGTCCTAATTGTACAAAATTGAAGCAAAAATAAAAAATCCCCAATTTTAATTTTTTGTGTTCATCATGAACCCTAGACTCAAATTGAAAGAAAATAGATGAAATGACTTACAATTGATGATGTTGATGATGTTAGGAATGATTGTGTGTGTTGATTTTATCTTCAATTAGTGTTTTAATGGTTGATTTCTAGTTTTGGGTTGTTTTTAGTCGTGTCCGTCGCTGCAGCAGGGAGAGGGAGTGTTTGTTTTTTAGTTTTGAAGAAATTTTGACTAAGTATAAATTTTGGTGTCTGCTGTTGGTGGTCCCATATTAATCAGGGGGCCGCCTAAAATAGGTTGGGGGCCGCCCATATTATGAAAATTTTAGACTTTTAAATTTTGACACGAATTTAATAGGAAGAGTGACTAATTAATTTACATTTTGCGAATTAAAAATATCTAACTAGCTTCGGATGAAGTAGTTAAATTGTCACGACGCGGAATGGAACGCGAACTAGAATTGAGACAGAAGAAAGAGAAGCGGACTAATACGATTTATGAAATGTGTTCCATCATTCCTAAATCAAGACGTAGACAGATAAACGATTCACATTTAAGGGGTTTCATAAGAATTTCGGCGATGTTGTCGACGGATGACACTTTTTCGATTGAGATATGTCCTTTCTGGACATTATCACGAAGAAAGTGATGATGAATTTCGATGTGTTTGGTTCGAGAATGGTTCAAGAATGTTGCACCGGGTTTTGCTAAGCTCAATCACGCCTTTATTATCGCATATGATCGGGAGGTCGTCGAGTCGAACATCGTAGTTGATAAGAGCTTGTTTCATCCATAGTGTTTGTTGACATGCCTTTTTGGGGCTTACATATTTTGCTTTGGTAGTAGATATAGCAAGAGCGGTTTGTTTCTTTGAGAACCAAGATGTCAAACAACATCCCACAAATGTACAAATACCGCTAGTCCTCTTTCGGTCCACATAATCTCCCGCATGATCAGAGTCAGCATATACTACTATTTTTATGTCGGTCCCCTTAGGATACCATTATCCTAAGTGCGTAGTGCCTTTAATGTATTAGAAGATACGCTTAACCGCTTCAAGGTGAGAGTTTTTGGGAGCCTCTTGGAAGCAGGCACAAAGGCAGACACTAAACATGATATCGGGCCTATGTGTGTGAGAGCTTAGACTTGGAAGTGGGCACAAAGGCTGATATAAACATGATAACTAAGGCCTACTTGCGTTATGGTATGTGTCAAGTTAGTAAAAGTAGAATCATGCCGTCGATACTTGGGTGATACTATCTACCAGACTCAGACACTCTTTGTATTCTCGTGAGTTTGGTATCGGAGAGGAAAATGGGTGGTTTTTGCGCTTGATGACCAGACAAAAAAAATAGTCCTGTGTCGAACATTTGACTGATTCGAGTTCATTTTGTATGTTATAAGTCTTCGGTTCACATTAGTTGAACGTTTGTAATAGGATAAAATATCCGCTCGATTCAGGCTCGATAGTTAATCCTAATATTGTATATGTTTCGGGTTTGAATCCCACAGCTCCAAAACGCGAGCCGGATCCTAGTCAAATAGCCCTGGAGTCACTTCAATGTGTCGGGTTATATAAGTGTTAACTTTTTCCTCTTGTGGAAGATAGCTTAGTAGATTCTCATTCTGAATATTATTTCATTTTCCATTTTCTCTCAAAAAAAAAGTTGAGTAATATGTAATTTTTAGCGACACTTTTTTACGGAAAAAGTTGAGTAATATGTAATTTTTTTATATAGCCTTTCTAACTTATTTTTACATCAAATTCAAATTTTGGTAATAGGTTAATTTTTTTTTCGGTCGACACCTTTTTAGCGACACTTTTTGGCAGGAAAAATTAGTAAAATATAATGTTTGTCTATGGCTTTTTAGTTTATTTGTACACCAAATGAGATTTTGGTAATAAGGTTGAAAAATAAAAAATTGTTCATTGTCATAGACTGCGCTCCGAATTGCAAAAACAGAGATCATCAGAACCATAAGCCAAAACCAAAACCATCAAAAGGACTTAAACTGCATTAATCATTACAACGAAACACAACCTCAACAAACACTCGATTATTGTTATCCGGGTTTTCATTGATTTTTGTAAAATGCTCCGATAATTCATGTATCGGTTTTAGAATAGAGTTGTAAATCCCTTGATGTGAATTGCATACATAACCACAACTTCAATCACATCACATCCACTTAAGATCCAACAACTTTCACACTTCATACATTCATACCATGTTCATTATTATGTCTACTCCAGTCAAGAATCCTCACAAAATAGTCAAATGCATAACTAATTTCATGGCAGCTGTTGTTGTTCTGTTTTTTTTTGTTTTTTAGTGTTGTGTATTCAACAAGATCGTCCACCGAGTGCTTGGACAAGGAAGATTTTCTCAGTGGCGTTTCATTGTTTCTACGATACATTCGACACTAAGCAATGGTGAATATATCAGGAATTGATATTTGATGGTCTCTACGTAGCTAACTAGCTCGTAGGTAGTGAAGCTGTATGCTTGCAACAGTTAATGCTCACAGCGAGTACCAGAACATGACGAAGCCAGAGACAGTACCACAACATGTCTGAAGAGAGCATACTGTATTTTTAAAGCTGATAAGAACAGCTATTTATCTTGCTTCTAACTGGTATTGGGGATGAAATCTACTCAACTGTTGTTGCTTGCAACACTGCTAATGTGATGTGGACAGCCCATTGAAAGACTACAACAGGTGTGAATCATTGAACATTCAGACGTCTAGATTATATGTTCGGGAATGATGGAGTTTGGCTTCTCGTGTATGAGTATCCATGGAGTCTTATTACCTCGGTTTTACAAACTGATGAAAGAGTTGACAAGGAATAACTTGCCAAGTTACAAACAATGCAGTGAATGTTCAATTTCTTCAACATACTTCAACCAGATATGGTCAAGAGTTGTGACGGTTGTCAAGCAAGTGACAAAAGAGAGAAGACACCATTCAGATATCACACGCAATCTTTGACAATCTGAAGCAGTATGCGAAATGAGTTTATGATATCTGTGCTGAGAGGAATAGCAAAAAGTGCAAATCCTTAGACTTCTTGCGGCTGCTCAACCATACTCAAGATAATTACTATGTCATGCACAAACTCAAAGAACGCTAATGCAACATCATCCTCCACAAGACCTAGTGCATCTACCAGACACAAAGGCAAAGAGATCGCCAAACCAGTTACACCTCAATCTGAGTTAGTTTCTAAGGAAGACAGTGATCCTGAACAAGCTCAGAGGGATAAGGATATGCAAAAGAATTTGGCACTCCTTGCAAAGTATTTCAAGAAGCTCTACAAACCTACCAACAACAACCTTCGAACTTCTTCAAACTCCAAGAACAAAACTGAAGATACCACACCAAGGTATAACAACGATAATCAGTCAGGGCAGTTTGGGAATCAAAGGACAATGATAGTTGCTGGGGCTAGGGAACTGTAGGCAGTCAGGTAGTGCAACAGAATGGGATACAGTGCTTTAACTGCAAGGGATTTGGCCACTATGCAAAGGAATGCAGGAAGCCAAAGCGTGTTAAAGACTACACGATCATAAGGAAAAGTGATGTTGTGCCAAAACAAGCTGTACACACCGGTGTGATCCACTGCAAGCTGATTGGCTAGCGGACACGGATGAAGAGATTGATGAACATGAATTAGAAGCACATTATAGTTTCATGGTAAAGATTCAGGAGGTCTTACCTGAAGAATCCAGTTCCTGACTAACTCAGCCATTGGAACAGGTACAAAACCATGATGAAAATAATGTGTTTGCAAATGAAAGATGACATTATGAGCAAACGTGTGAATCCATTTCAATGACACATATGTTTTGGGAAGGATGATAGCAATGTCACTCGTGATCATCATAATATATGTTTAATGATAATCATGTTGACCAAAATTTGCTGCGGAATTGTGATTGATGGGAGTCATTGCTGCGCTTGTCTAACTTTAATGTGCAAATTTGATTCTTGATACTGAGAAAAACAAAAAGATTTTTAAAGCAATTAGAAGATAAAGCAAAGCATCATTGACGTTTATATAGAACTGAAGGAGGGCAGAAACTGTAACATTGATGAGACTGGGTAGGGCTCTGTGGGGAGGTTTACTAGTTTGGTCGCGTTGGTTGTCTTGATGCACTTCAGAACGAATACAGATTGAGGTTTGTTAAGCGAAGTACAAAGCCTTTAAGGACCGGACGATGTGATGTATGGACTATTCTTCAACAAAGTAAATGAAATTTATGACTATTAGCTCTGTAAAGACATTGACATAAAAGGAAGGTTAAAATAATAAAGCCTAATGAAATTTCTGTGGCTGTCAAAATCAGAAAACACGACGAGTAAGTCCAAAAAGAGTTTTTAACTAAAGTCACATTTGAGGTCAACTCAAGATAAAAGTAAGGTCATTTCGGATTTAAAGGTTAAGGAAGGAAGAGATTTGACATAATGATTGAAATGGATAAACAAATTATGTTGTTTGAAAGAAATTCTTTATAAACGCAATCAATCAATTCAGACACCATTCTTATGTTAGACCAAAATGCGCAAACTTATTATGGGGTAGGGGGGGGATAAACCCCCTTTGCTAATCCATAAGTAAATCAAGATAGTCAATCTGAATAAACATGTTTGTGAGATCCCATAAGATACTTCTGATCCTGTCAAACAGATTTTGTTCCCAATAGGGAAGACACAGTGAATCTTGAAAAAAGAGAGTAGATCTCAAAATTAAATAAAGACACAGTGAAGAAACCATTGATTTCACATATCAAAACAGTCTTTATGAAATTTTCATAACCACCATTCAAAACCCTATCTTGACAGTTGGAACGCGCTAAAGAGTTAGGAAGACAATGTGTGGTGGGGGGGAGGGGGGGGGCGGGTGGGGGGGGGGGGGGGGGGGGGGGGGGAGAAGAAAAATTTGTTGGACAAAGCCCAAACATTGCTAAAAAACGGTTGCTCTTTCCTACCTACGTTATCGGAAATCTCAAGTTAGTAAAGAGAGACGGCTTACAACGAAATAACCAAACAAACTTTAAATCATTTTTAAAACATTATGATCAAGCTTGGTCTAGACTCAGTACTTGGAGTTCTTTTCCATAACACCACTGCTCATGATATGTGAAAGTTTTGAAATCAGAATTGATGCTCTGTTCAATAAAGAAAACACGTAAATGACAGTTATTGTTTTTGTTCATGAATCTAAATGGAAATGCTGAACGACCTTTGTAGTACGTGTGAATCCCTTTGAAAAGAGATTGACGAACTTGAATCTGGAAAGGATAATTTTCAAACATATATGATATCTACTTTCTCGAAGGAGTGTGTGTCTAAAGATGTTATATGTTCATATTTGCATTCGTCTAGTCTGATTTAATGCTCATACTGGATTACCAATGCCTTATATCTTCCCACAAGGTCAAATAAATGTGAATGCTCTTGCACAAAAGCTTTCGATAATGAACTGAATCTGTTAATACAAGAAGTTCATAATAATTGATTGTAAAAAGTTTTCTAAACTTGAAAAACACTCGATTCTCTTGAACTTGCTTTACAACATTATGTAAAGATATCAAATGAAAAAACATACTCAGTTTGCCAAAGAAAATAGATCTAATGTATTTCTCGAAAAGATCTGTGAAACAATATCATGAAATACAAGTATTTGAAAGCTACAAATGACAAGAACATAGAACATAGCACAATAAGTGAGTTATAGAAATCATGAGAATGTAAAGGAAATCTGTGAATACTCAGTTCTGATAAACCTATTGTTGTTTGGACTCAACCCAAATGCTCAACGGAATTCTAAAACATCATTTTTAGAAAACCGACTCCTTTTTCAATTTCTCCCCCCTCCCACCAGCACCTTCCCCCCCCCATGAAATGGAAGGATGGTTTTCAACGAAAACAGCTCAGTTTAATAAAACTATGTGTCGAGATGGTTCATCTAACAAAGCACTCAACAGAATTTCTGCCCGTCAGATAGAAAAACAAGCGGAAATACCACTCGAATACGCTTACAGTCTAGGAAGTATAGAATTGCCAATAGCACAACACAAAAACAGAGTACCTTAGTTACTCATGCTTCTAGGTAATACTAATCCTCAAGTATTACATCTACAGGAATAAATCACTCTACTAGTGCTTAGCAGGACCACTGCTAAGACTATCAAGTAAAGATAAGGTCGTGCCAATACGAATAGTCAAGTGGAAGTTTACAAAAGAGGAAGTAGAAGACCACCTGTAGGATTTCTAGTATTTCTAAGAAAACAAAAATCTGTAATGCGTGCAATGACTGCTTCAAAGTCTAGAAACTGTGAATGTGAATGTTGTTTGTAGTTGAATTAGTGGAAATGTGTGTCTTAATTTTAAAATGATGCTTGTTTTCCTAAATAATTGAATGAGCGTAAGAACTGCTGAACTAGAAGCCTAAAGTAGTCGCCTTTGCAGTTGCTAGTACAAAAGAGAAAAACGAACTAATCTGTTGCAACACCCCTCATATAAGGAAATAACAAACGTTGCATCAGATACCACTATTCAGGACCCATTGTTACTTTAAGGCAGTTGTATAAAAAATACAAATATAGCATGAATGGTGGATTAGAAATGAAATGTCATTAGATACAACTATGTCACAAACGACACCTTCTCAGTCTAGTCTAATGGGAAACCAACGGGTTGAATCTTCTATTAATGTTGTCTTAGATGGCGTTCCCACAGGAATGTTATTCAACTCTTGCAACGGGCATTGTTGACAGTGAACCCACCGCATGGTTCAATAGGTAGAATATCTCTCTATTCATGCATGCAACAAACTCGGGGTTTAAAGTGCAGATAAATACATCTCAGATGGTCAAAAGCAAACAAAGAATGACTTAAATGCAGATGCTCAGTATACATGCCAAAGCAGGAAAAGTCTAGAGTGTAGTTGCTGAAATGTTGATATCTAAGAAGAACCAGTGCCCAGAATGGTTTCACAAAGATGAGCTACATTAATGACGTTTGAACACAGCATTCAAGCCTCGGTCATCAAATGTCTAATGATGTTTGATCAACAACAGTTCACGACCTCGTCACTACGCAAGGACAAATGGTGTCTGCTGTATTATACACTCGGCTGACCCCGTTCCTCTATCTGGTCCTAAATGACACGTTTGAACAACGCAGGTTTATCGCCTCGTTCTTACATTAAATGACTTACTGAATCTATAACCGTTCAGAACTCGGAATTCAGAGTCCACCATCATTGAACAGTCAAGTTCAAAGCTGGTTCACCAAAAGTTGTTCCTTAAGCAAACAAGAACAGCACATCACGACAAGAGTTGGAAATTACTTTTCCACCTTCACATAGCTCATTGCTGATGGATAACTGGATATATTTATATAAATACAAAATCTAAAAAATAGGAAAATAGTTTCCAAAAAAGATCTTCTGACATGTCTCTTGGAAAGTCGATAACTATTTACGTGCTAAAAATGTCGATTAGCATTGACAAGGGTGTGGTAAATGAAGTGTCTCAAGCGACGAGTTTTCAAATTTGTTTCACCAATAACATTTCTTTCTAACGCTTTCTTAAATGGCTTATGTGCAATATCAGTACATAACCGTCATCAAAAAAGAAGGTTTTAACTTATCCTCACAACGATGGAATAATTAACGTTTCTTCGGTCTTGGTTGTTTTACAAGATCATTTGAATTGTTTTTGCTCAAGAAAAAAGAATAGTGTACGTTTCTAGTGCGCTTACACCTCTACCGTTAGAAGAGAAGTCCTCTATCATTTGGTTTTTCTAAAAAGTTTACAACACTAATGTTGTTGTCAGGAAGATTCTTCTCGAGACCTGTACATTCATCTAATCTTTCAAAATTGGTGTGTTCACCACTCTTAACCCTCACAAATGTTTTCAAAGTAAGACAACAATTCTTATTGGTCTTAGTTTTCGAGGGGCGCTCGTTTTTCGAAGAAAACAAAGACTTTTAATGTTTTGGATACATCTTGCACATCAGAGCAATCTTATGTATTCAAAATACATTATCAAAATGTTCGTATAAACCGGATTCATGACCGCGATCTTATGGTTGTTCCCTACGGAATTTTCAAGACTATTTTAATCACAGTATTTCAAAAAACTAAGTGTTTATTATTTAAAATAAGGGGAGAAAATGTAATTAAAATAGTGATCTTTTCGACTCAATGTGTTCTGAACAGAATAAGAAAGGTTTATGGTGATCTTATTACCCAACAACATCTAATTCATTGACGATTCTAAAGTCTTAGGTGGATTAGGTTAGGAATCAACATTATGAATCCAACATAGGAACCGGAGGATCTACCAAGGATAATCCAAAGTTTAGAAATACAGTCCTTAGGTATGATTGGCGATGACGGTATATGGGATTAATGCACGACTAAGACTTGAGCTAACACTAGTACAATCATACAAGGTGTTAGTATGGACGTCCTGGTATGCATTGAAGGTGTGAAGAATGAAAAAAGAAGTGTATGGATAATGGTCTAAGAAAACGAATCCCTCTACACAACTTAGCTAGGAAACGGGTCTATACAATATGCTGTCAGGAATCAAAGTTGATTGCTGACATTGAAAAACGACATCATGGCTCCCAGTGATGCAATGCACAACCATTCCCAGCCTTTCGGGTTCTCTCAATAGAAAAAACTTGTCTTATTTGTCACGATGATTCACACGTATATCTATTGGACATCTCATTCCGAGATCGTTGATCATGAATTAGGTGGCAATTTGCTCAGCCTCAGAGTACTAAAATCCAAAATGCACAAGATCGAGTCTAGAGCAAAGAGATTCAATAAAAATCGCGTTAGGAACAATTCCATTTCATTACACTTATGTGACCATCATAAGTGTACAAGCTGTTAACAAGGGTCCTACGCAATATCCTTGTGATATTTGCCTGCTGCAATCCGAGTGATAGCTTTAAGGTATTCCAATGAAGTCTGGAAAATTCCTGCTTGAGTCAGCATCAAACAAGCTCTGTGTGGGTAACTGCGTGATTCTATATGAATCAAACTTGTGACAAACGGTTATCGTTTTGGTCCAGTAAATGAATGACGTTGATGAATTTTTGATAAAAGATTAAAATCCCGATGTGTTACAAAAAGGCTTTTACTAGTAATGGTCGTTTGATTTTCACTCTGTCAATTTACTTGTTATCACTAAGTAAAACCCTGCAGGTTAAAACGATGGTGACAGTATCCCAATCAACCAAAGTCGATTCATTACCACATATTCATGCTCATTCTACAAAGACAAATAATCATGAAAGCTCAAGATTGAAAGACAAAGACTTCCGCAAACTCTGATTTGAAGCTTACAAGATGAGGCACAGTATGAGAATGTTGGTCAAAGACACAAGATCGCAAGATGGCATAAACGATAAAGACAACTAGATAACAAAAGGCTCAATGTCAAAAATAAGGGAAAATCCGCAAAAAAGGGCATGAAGGAACAAGCCTACAACTAAGAACAAAGAGAAAGACCAAGACCACATGAGCTTAAACGACAAACGCAATCTCATTTATCTCATGAAGGAGTGTCATCAATGAACTCACTTCGGGGGAGATTGTTAGCCTTAAAATATTGAGTCGAACATAAAGTTCGTTCATTATGTATTTAAGTATCGGTTAATCAATTAGTTAACATTGTAATAGGAAAACATCGAGAATCGGGCTCGATAGTTAATCTAATATTGTATATGTTTCGGGTTTAATCCCAAGCAAAACCCGAGCCCGGATCCTAGTTAAATATCCCGCGCGTCATTTAACGCGACGGGGTATATAAACTCTTTTCTATTTAGAAAAGAGTAGTTGTTCATTCCAAAATAATTTTCCTTTTCCTATTTTCTCTCATCTCTCTCTCTCTATTCTTTCTCTCTCTACAAAACAACTCACTCTCTTTCTCTTTTCTAGATCAAATTTGTGTATGATATATATGTTATGAAGTGTTAACGGGATCCTACAGTTTTCATTGGTTTAGATTCTTCTAAGACAAATTTCTTAAGCATTTCTTTAATATATTTAGATTGATTAAAGAAGATACCATCTTCCATTTGTTTTATTTGTAATCCAAGGAAGAAGTTAAGTTCACCCATCATGCTCATCTTGAACTCGTCATGCATGATTTTGGCAAATTCATCACACATGTCTTGACACGTCAAGCCGAATATAATGTCATCAACATATATTTGAACGATGATGAGATTTGAACTTTTCTTCTTGGTAAAAAGTGTGTTATTCCTTCCCAATCCCACCTTCCCATTTTGTATTAATGTTTAAAAGATAAAGCTTTTAATCTATCATACAAGATGTGGTGGCTTGTTTAAGACAGTATAAAGCTTTCTTTAGTTTATAACATGATACATTTTTTTACAAAGTCTCATGAATCCTAGAGGTTGTGCCGATGTATGAGTGTCATCCTCATAGAATGGTCGATTCGCGTCACACTTATGGCAAGCTCTTTAGGAGGCGTTGGGTACAAAACTACATATGAGTACGGCTTACCACCCTGAGACCGACGATCAAAGTGAGCGTACTATTCAGACGCTGGAAGATATGCTACGAGCTTGTGTTATGGATTTTGGTGGCAGTTGGGATACTCATCTCCCGTTGGTTGAGTTTTCTTATAATAACAATTACCACACGAGCATTAAGTGCGCACCATTCGAGGCTCTGTACGGGCGGAAGTGTAGATCCCCCGTGACATGGACTGAAGTGGGAGAAAGTCAGCTTATTGGACCAGAAATTGTGCAAGAAACAACATAAAAGATTATTCAAATTAAGGAAAGGTTGAAAACGGCAAGGAGTCGCCAGAAAAGCTATGCTGATAAGAGGCATAAGCCTCTTGAATTCAAAGTTAGAGACCGAGTGTTACTTAAGGTATCTCCATAGAAGGGAGTGGTACGATTTGGTAAGAAAGGAAAGCTGGCACCACGATACGTGGGACCGTTTGAAATAGTGGAGTGTGTTGGACCAGTAGCTTATCGGCTGAAGTTACCCCAAGAACTGAGCTGTGTCCATGACACGTTTCATGTGTCGAACCTTAAAAAGTGCTTGGCTGAGTTAGATTTGCAAGTACCTTTAGAAGAGATCGAGATTGATGAAAATTTGCGTTTTGTCAAAGAGCCTATTGGGATCGTGGAACGAGATGTGAAAAATATAAAGCGAAGAAGAATCCCATTAGTCAAAGTACATTGGAACTCTCGGCAAGGAGCTGAGTATACTTGGGAACGTGAAGACCAATTCCGAAAGAAATATCCGAATCTCTTCTCTGAATCCGTACTTTCCTCAAGTGCCATAACTTAAACCTTGAGGACAAGGCTCTTCTAACCGGAGGAGACTGTAACATTCCGTATTTTTCAGGTCATTTTCTACGTCATCTATTTTACGAGTTATTTTTTTTTGTACGCGTTCGCTTTTAATATTAAGTATCAGGTTACATCGCGTAAACTAAAAATCAACGATTAATGTAAACGGACACCAAACGAATTAAATTATTCGTCAAGCAAGCCATATACTACTTTTAGGAAAGTAGTAATCAACTTTTTATATTTTATTTTTGTCGGTTACGTAAAACGTTTACGTTTCGCAATAAAACGCGTTTAGGCGAACTCGGAAATGAGTCATTAAGGTATAAAACATTTTGTTCTTTTTCATCATATTCGGATAATGACGTTTCAAATTTATCGATATGCTGAGAACTTACAGAGGGTTCATTTAGTAGGTCAGATTTAGACTTTAGATTATTATAAATGATGGCTGGCAATTCATTCTCAAAGTCTTTTAAGAAGTCTAAATCGTCAAAGTATACAATTGTAGGTTCTGGTAACGGCGATGACAGCATGTTGACTTTATTTTCATTTTTCGAATCCGTTTTTAAATTATCGACAAAAATTATTTTACAAGAAAATGAATTTTCGTCAAAAACTATCATGTAATCTTCATCGTCGGATTCGTCAAATGAAATGTTAAAGTCGATTTCGTTATTGCAAGAGGACTTACCGTAGGTTCACGTGAGAATGCTATATCGGATATATTGTCAAAGACTATAGCTGGGTATTCTGTTTCGAGGTCCGTGAAGCTATCGTCCTCATTTTCATAATATTCCGTCTTGCCGTACCTGACAGTTTGCCAATTAAATGTTTGACCTTGTCTTCGAGCTTTTTCTTCTTCGAGTCTGATATATTCTTCCATAGTGATGTTTGGATCATCCATGATAAACCTATGTTGGAAATCAGAAACAAAGAAAGAACTACAAGGCAGAGTACTATATGAAAGTAATTGAATAAGTTGGAATTTAAACACACAATTAATTACAAATAGAATTATACTAATTAAATTAATCTAAGCTAATAGTTAGAAATACTAATAAAATTAAAGGTTAAACTTTTTCACTCCCCGGCAACGGTGCCAAAAACTTAATGTGCTGTTGTGTAGGGTCAATTTATTGATTACCAAGTTTTAAATTTATATTTAGCTGACTTATCTTAAAACAACACTTTAACGGGCAGTGTACCCGATCGGGTGGAGTTTCACAGTAAGTAGGGTGTCGAACACTAAGAGCGAGGTCGTTAACCTTATAATCTATCAGTATTTTAATTACTTTTATTTAAGTTAATTCTACAACTTCGGGTTTTGACAATGGCTTATAAAATTGTTTAACTTCATTATCACTAGCAACAGGAACTTTGACATTGTTTACTATTATGTTTTTGGTCTAGGACCCAAAATAGATTTTTGAAAAGACACACTTTTCTCAGATCCAGGCGTAGCTGCTGGCGGCAGTCCCATAATTGCTTTGGGGGCCGCCTGAATACTGAGGGGGCCGCCCATATTTATGGGACCTCCATCAGAGGACGCCTTTTTTTGAGCTTTCACAAATTTAATTTCCTTAGTTCCACTAGATGATGCTTCAAATGAATTAAACTCTAAACCTAACTTATCACCGGAGGGTTTTTGATTGCTTAGCATTTCATTTAGACAAAGTGTACTCTTTTCAAATTTATTTATTCTAATGGCTTCCCCTTTGAGTTTTTCATTCTCAACTTTAAGCATATGACATTTTACACATTCGAGATCAACTCCCTTGTTTTTATCGAGTGTAGACACTTTTTCTTTTAGAATATTAAGTTCTTTTTCTAGACTATTTCTAGTGGCTTTTAATCTTTTGTTTTTAGTGATTATTGGTTCGTGGTTATGTATACACTTATATAGCAACCCTAATACAGATCCTAACCGAATGCCCTTGACCAAGGCAAAAGGTCAAATTCCACAAAAGGATAAAATACACAAGATAGAATCAATGATAAAAAGATTCCGGAAGAGATATTCCCGGGTCGTATGTCCCAACGAGGCTGCAATTGAAGGTAATCCTGGTTTGATGAGAATTTGAATGATGGAGAATATTTAGATATGATGGAAACACT
Organism: Tanacetum coccineum; assembly: GCA_026074375.1. Taxonomy (NCBI): domain Eukaryota; kingdom Viridiplantae; phylum Streptophyta; class Magnoliopsida; order Asterales; family Asteraceae; genus Tanacetum; species Tanacetum coccineum. The sequence goes on from BQNB010001436.1 coordinate 81,976, forward strand.
GATATAATTACAACTAAAATTAATTAAATAAAACCTAATTTAATCTACGGGAAACAGATATAGGAAATGGGGATCTTAAAAACTACGGGAAACAAAATTAGTTATAGGGAAATCCTAAAATTAAATCTATACTAAAATACGGGGAACAGAATCAGGTATCGGGAAACCTAAATACTAAAAATTAAGAAAATAAATGCTAAATTAAATTAAAAATCAAAATTAAATTCTAATTAAGTTAATTTGAAAAATAAAAAAAAAACTAGAATAAAAACGGAGGTCGTTTGAATGCTAAACGAAAAGAAACGGTAAAACGCACCTGGTAAAACGGGTCTCAGACTGAATTTTGTGAAAAATAAAGCCTACACTAAATTTTATATTTTTCCTAGACACTAAATGACAAAATAAAATTTTATAAAAAAGAAAAATATTTTTTCTTTAATTTTCTGATTTTTTTTGAATTTTTTAAGATTTATAACTAATTAAAACTAAGAAAATAGAAAAAGACAAAAAATAAAAGTTATAAAAATTCTGAAAAAAATAAAACTAAGTAAAGAAAAATCTAACAATTCTAAAAATATAAAAATCCCTAAAAGTTACTGTTTATATTAAAAGTAATTAAACTTATTAATTTAAACCCTAATTTAATTAATTAAATAAAATTAAACTAACAAAAGTTACAACTAGGGACTAACAGGGCAAACCTATAAGGACTAACGGGGTAACAATTATCTAACTGTAGGTACTAACAATTATAACTATAAAAGACAAAATTACACAAACAGTCCCTGGAGTGGACCCCGATGTGCAAAGTAGGTCCAAAGGGCTTATTAGCTAAAAGTCAAAGAAGGAAAGTTATAGAGGGGCTTTAGCTTATCATTTTCTAAAAAAGGGGCAAGTGCTGATTTCTACTAGATAAGCCAGAAAATTAAGTTGTTTGGCTGACAGAAGCTTAATAAGCTTATAAGCTTATTTTTCTTTCTTTTGGGGATTTAAGCCAACTAAATAAGCTATAACTTATGGGGAACAGATAAATAGGCTAGGGGAGTCCTAAATAAGCTCTAGTTATCTAGATAAGACCTAAAATAAGCTGGAACTAAAATAAGCATTAAAACAGTTTTTTATAAAAGGGCAGAAAAAATACTAACAGCAGTTAATTATAGGGACTAACAGTGAAAGGACTGCAAGGACTAACGAGGTAACAACATACTAACAAGGGGAACTAACATTGTTAACTATAAAAGAGAAATTTACACTAATGGTCCCTGAGTTGGACCCCGATATTCAAAGAGGGTCCAAAGTGCTTATTTGACAAAAGTCAAAAAAGCAAACTTGTAGAAGGGCTTATGGGGAGTAACTTTTGTAAAAGCACCAAGTGCTGAATCTAACTTAATAAGCTAGAAAAGTGAGCTTTTTGACTGACAGAAGCTTAATAAGCTTATAAGCTTATTTTTCTTTCTTATTGGGATTTAAGCTGCCAAATAAGCTACAACTATGGGGGACAGTTAATAAGGCTAAGGGGAGTCCTAAATATAAGCTATGGCTTCCTAATAAGCCCTAAAATAAGCTGATCTATTATTAAGCTAAAATGACAGTTTATAAAAAACAGAAAAAGGGGAACTTTAAGCCTATAATAAGCTAACAAAATAAGCTTACTAACTAAAATAAGCTGCTAATCCTAAGACAACTACCTATAAGCTATGTTTAAAAGCAATAAGAACCTATGGCTTAATATTAAATAAGCTAGAAAAGTGGGGCTGAATTTAGGTGTTCAGCACCAGGGGAGGCTAGGCAGTGGCCAAGGGCTTATTTTGGGCTTATGAAAATAAGCTTATAAAAGCTTTTTAGTCAAAACCAACCACAAACAGATTAAAAGGGCCCATAATAGAGCTTAATCCCAAATTTTGAGTTTCTAAAAGTGACATTTGCCTGCTGATATTAGGACTTGAATTTGGCATTTTTCAAAGAAATGGTATATTAAACACTTGAAATTACTTGGTCATTTGGTTATGACAGAGCAAGAGGGCTTTCTTTTTGGCTTTTTGTAACTCCAACAACACAAGAAATGAGGTGCTTAAGCTGTTTCAACAGCTTAAGCCCTTAAGGTCACTTTGGCTTTCTAAAATTTTGACAGAAAGACAAAGGACCTTAAAAACTTATTTTTAAACTAAAACTTGTGAGTAAAATGACTTAATAAACTCCACACACTCAGCCAAAGTTGGCTGAGTGGTTATGACCCATGAAAAATCCCATATGACCCATTTTGGGGTCTAAACCAAACACCCCCTTAATTTATAAATTCGGCTTCTTTTTAGCTTTTTAAAAGAAATAAAGGGGTAAAACAAGTTTATAAGCTGAGCTTAACAACTTTTACACGTTTTTTATATAAGTTTAAACAGATTTAAAGGCTTAAATAAGACTTTGCACTTTTGACAATAGCAATTTCACAAAAAACTCTTAACTTGTATTAAAGCTGGAAATATTACAACATAAACTTAAAATAAACTGAGTACAACACTTTTAAAGCAAACTTAATTAACTTTTATACTAAGAAAAGTAAAAAAACAGGGGTAAAATAAAAAAATGTGGTTTTTGGCTTGCTCTCTTTTTCTTTTATAAAACAAGTTTAAAAATTAACATTTTTGGTCCTTATGTTTTATAAAAAGGTTATTGGGCTTGGGTTTGTATTGGGCTTGGGTACAGGTTTGGTTATTGGGCTTTTTCCTTGATTTTGCACAGTCTTTTCCATTCCATGCTCAGTTTTGTCATTTTGGCTTGGTTTTCTGTCTTTTTGATGATATCTACTTCCTGCACAATACAAATGCAAAACAAACATATATTTGGCAGTTTTTGTCTGTTTTTGGTCATTTAAGCTCGTTTTCAGAGGTAAAAGATATGTGTAATTAAGCACATATCAAATATAGGCGCCCCCCCCCCCAATATATTGGGGACCGCCAGGAGATATGGTACCTCCGTCAGAACAGAAGTAAATATGTACACCTTAAACAAAAAATTTCAAAACACAAAAACAAACACCCCCTTACTTGCATGTGCGACGAACACAACCCCAAATCCATCAAAACTTCAAAATCAATTTTTACTATTTTTCCAATTTAAATATAACTTTCAAACTGGCACATTTAAGCCCGTTTCTATAATTTTTTTTTCATTTTTAATTATAAAACAAGGTTTTTTAAAATTTACACTTTTGGTCCTTGAGTTTTATAAAAAGGGTTTTTTTTTGGGCTAGGGTTTTGTGATTGGGCCCATTGGGCTTGGTTTCTACTATTGGGCTTTTTCAAGGCCCACTAAGGTAGGTGATGGGTTTTGTGTGTACAATGGCTGAGATTGGCTGTAACTGGGCAAAATAGGGCCTTAAAGATCTTCATAGTTATATCTATTGGCTTTCCTTCCCAGTCCCATCAGATGGGTTAAATATAAGCATCCAATAGTATTCTTCAGCTTTTTCCCGGCTCCCGTTTTTAGAGACTGCTGATTCTTCAGTATTGACTCTGACTTTGTCATTTTTGGACTTTGGCCTTGATTTTGCACAGTTATTTCCATTCCATGCTCAGTTTTGTCATTTTGGCTTGGTTTTCTGCCTTTTTGTTGATATCCACTTCCTGCACAATACAAATGCAAAACAAACATATATTTGGCAGTTTTTGTCTGTTTTTGGTCATTTAAGCTCGTTTTTAGAGGTAAAAGATATGTGTAATTAAGCACTTATCAAATCCCCCAAACTAAGGTATTTGTGTTCCTCACCAAATGTAATGAATAAACATTTAAGCCCCGTTTTCTCCCATTATCTGAATTTACACTAACTACACCTAATTTTTTGGATTTTCTTCTTTTTTTTATTTTTTTTTAAACAATTTTGACTCTTTATTTTATAAAACACTGGGATCATAGAATGAGAAGCGCCCGTAGAGTGATCTACGTATGTCCTAAACCGTATTAAAATTCATCGTCTCTCGATTTTTTCACAAGTCCAGAGCTAAGATTAAACAAGATCAATTGTCATATAGATTCTATATGTTAAGGCGCCTCAAACTTTTACTTGTGAATTTTTCAAACTCCAACATGGATATACGAATTGAATGTGTGTTACTCATTTTAATTTAACGCATAGATCAACTTATTTTCATAGTCTTTATTCAAATAATCATGACTCAAAGCAACACAATCTTATTAAGACTTCGTAACTTGCTTTCGAGATTTACACTTTGAGAACTTTTTTTTTTTTTTTTTTCAAAAATTTTCAACCACATAATCCATAATGTCTTATAGCAAGAATGCGTTGCAAAGTTAGAAACCCAACATCATGGTTAACGGGTAGGAATCAACGACCAAACGACCGTTGTTTCTTAGTTTGAAAACCCACCCCCTTGCTAGCGTAGTGGAAATATCACATTCAACACCTTCTTCCTAATATGGCTAATGATTGGTTGTCTAATTTTGAACCCTCACCTAGAACCATTTCTTCCAATGAGATATCACGACAAACACCAAATCCCTATAAGTAAAGGGAACAGTCTTAGTTTGAACCCCCACCTCGTTCTAAGCGGAGTGGGATATCACACGACACATCATTTACTTGCTCCATAATAATCAACTGCATGCTTCATTGGCAAAATTCAATATTCATAGGGCATATTTTGCATTCACATTTCATTCATGCTTCTTGGCAATTTATTTTTAAATCACTACTAAAGATCTCGTATTAAAACTCAAGTTACAAATTTGAAGCTTTTCTGAAAACATCGCGCGAGACGACCTTAGTTGAATTAAATTGAGTACTATGATTTAGGTGGAATTAGAAATTTCAAACGGATAGAAAACCACAAGTTACTCGTATAAGTTTTAGAAGATGCCGTGCTTAGCAACATAAACTTATAATTAACTCTAACGTTTCACGTATCTTCACATTTTTAAAATTCAAAAGCTATATAATTCGCGAAAGCTTGGCCCTAAAGGAACTAGCTAGTGGACAACACGCCCGACTCAAGTCAAACATTATTCTTTTACTCTAACCCAAAAGAAAAGCAAAAGCTGTGACAAAACACTTATTATATTTTGAAAATATTTTTAAAATTAAATTTTTTTATACATTTTTTTTTTTTTGGTATTTGGTGGTAAAAAACGGTTTCACGTGTAACAATGCTGCAGTCAACAATCAAATCGAAATACACCCCCCCAAAACTAGAACCTAAACATCGTCCTCGATGTTTTTGAAGGGTATTACATTAATCCTAAGCCAAATTATTGAGGTATGCCAAAGATAAAACGTTAGTCGATGAAGAATAAGAAAATCGGATTCCCAAATGAAGCAGAGGATGTTGAAACTCTTGATGAATTACAAAATGTAGAGTCTTCACAATCCGCAATCCTAGACAATAAATAATAACAACAACATGGAAACACGGAATGGGAAAAGACAAGCTATCTCCACAAAATAACATCACTTATTTTAATACACAACTACGAATAAGCATGGGTGCCTCCCCACGAAGCGCTTGTATAGGGTCGCTATGCTTAGACCCATCACAAGGATTTATTGGTCCCTTGGGAAAGTTTTTTTTTTGGAATCTGGAACTACCAAAGTGTACTTTCCCCCTCCAAAGTAATGCTTGACGCGATGACCATTATCACTTGAAATTTGGCCCGTTGGCTTAGAAAGCTCCAACATAATGCCGTACAGAAATACTCTAGTGATGGTAGAAAGGCCATTCCAACGGGATTTTATTTGCCCGAGAAAAATCTTTTAACTCTGAATTAAAGAGAGGATCTCTATCACCAATGTTGAAAACACGGTTTTGATCTTGGAGTCATGGAGCCTCCTTTTGTTTTGGCCTCGGTAGACATCAAAGAGTTCTCATAGGCATGAACCACTGAAATCATTTAGTTCATTGAGTTGAACTTTCCTGGATCACCCGAAATTTCAGGATGAAGTTTGCTTGCTTTAAAGGCCCATATCTTTGTGCTCATAGCTCGATCGGGAAGAAATGGAGCTTACCAAAAACAACTTGATATAGGAGTACCACACTATTGGTGTTTTTGTAAGCTGTGCGACTGCCCATAGTGCATCATCTAGTTTGTTCCGACCAGGAGCTCGGTTTTCACCTATGGTGCCTATCAAAGATTCTTTTCCAAGCCAACGATTGATACTCCACATGCCCACAATCGTGTTTAGCTGCGGAGATGATAATTCGGATCGGAGAGACGGTGCGAAGTAAACTCCTGACATTCTCTGCATGACACTAACTGACAACATCACCGCATCAACTTACAAAAATGGGTTCCGCGATCACATTATGATTGGCACGGGGAGCACCACCAAATCTGGACGAAGAGAGATTTCATAAATTTGCAAACTAATCGTGTCAACATATGTGGGGAAGCGCTTATTCGCTTCAACCCATTTTGACAAATAGTCGACTGCCACTAGAATATACTGTTCCCCGTGAAGACGGGAACGAAGGCCCATAAATTCGATGCCCCAAAATGTCAAAGAATTCACAAACTTGGATGGAGTTTTGAGGCATCTCACACACGTTGTGAAGTTTTTCCATGACTTCACGAGACACAGTTCTTGCGCCACTACACACAGCGCCAGGAGCCATCCTATTTATACATAAGATACTACCTGTATAGTTCGCTACCCGAATTACCTTCTTCAGACAACAGAAACACCTACTGCAAGCAGTCCGAGTGAAGTGAAACATCACCTATGTACGGTGCATGATCGCTGCCTTTTTCTTGATCTACTCTCCCACTCCGCACTCTTATCCAACAGTCACCTCTTGCCGAGTGGTGTGGCGCTCTACATATATGAGAGGAGGCACACACTCACGCCTGATGCGACAGCAATACAAGTTCACGAGACCCTCACCAAGACGAGGTGTCCGCTCAACTAACTCCGGCAAAAGTGCGACCGGACCTTAGCTGCCGCCGGATCGCAACTCACTCTGCGATACCCAGCACAAGACAACACACTCTCATATGGTTATACGCACCACCAACGAGTGACGTGAGCGCTGTCGTTCCCAGCAACATAAGTCAGGTAGATTGCGAGCGATCTTCATTGCTCAAACTGATTGCTTCCTTTATCTCCATACAATGACGGATGCAACGCCTATAGGTTGAGCGACAACTCGGCTCTCTACAACCATGAATACGAGAGTCTCTACAGGGCCACGTCGATAATTGTCCCTAGACTCGATAGTCCTTCAGAGCTTCCGGAGTCTACCATCACAGCGAGAGACTTAGTCACACACTCATGCTCACTGACTACGGAGTATAGTGGCACAACAATTGACAGTTCTCAATTTCGTATCGTCTGCGCAACAACACACAACCATATTTCCTCGCTAATGAGATGTTGTGACACGAACGAGGTCGCGCTCAGGAACATTTCAATGTATTTCGCAAAGTCACAGCTCACATGACAGAGTGATTACTTTATTTTGGTTTGTCTTATCTTGAAGGTCTTCTACGTTAAACTCTACCATATACACACCCACGATAGAACTGAGTCTGTAAGTCAAATTCTGGAGGAGGAGAACCCATCGGAGCATTCTCGCCTTGGCATCCTTTTTTTTGCAAAGAGATACTTAAGGGCGGTATGTCCGTTTAGCACTATGCTTTTGTTCATGAGTTGAGGTAAGACATGAATTTCTCGATAAGCATACACTATGGCAAGTAATTCTTTTTCAGTCGTATGTTTTTCGTTGTTGTGCTTCAATCAAGGTCTTTACTAGCATAGTGGATAGGACCAAAAATGTTTCTCATGACGTTGCCCCCAAAACTGCACCTATGGCGAAATCGCTTTTGCCATCGCACATAAGCTCAAATGAAGGTCCCATTTGGAGCAATCAAGATTGGAGCTTCCCGTAAGTCCCTATCTTTCAAATGTTGGAAAGCTAAGAATGCAAGTCTTCGGAAAATGAATGGAGTAATTCATCCTCAGGAGATGGGTTCAGTTGGTCGGGTATTTTTTGAGAAAATCCTGAATGGAACCGCCTGTAAAAAACCGGCATGACCAGAGAAAAACACCTAAATTCCTTTGACGGTGGTGGGATGAGTAATTTGCAATGACAATCGATTTTGGCTATTGTCAACCTCAATCCCTTTCTTAGAAATCTTAGAGGCCGAGACAATGCCCTCTTTGACCATAAAATGGCTCGTCTCCCCAGTTAAGAGACTTAAGTTGGTGTCTTCACACCTTTGAAGCATGTGGTCCTAAAGGGAGAGGCATTTTTGGGAACGAAATTCCCAAAGACCGAGAAGTCGTCCCATAAAGAACTATCCATCACTTCTCCACCAATTCAAGAAAGCTTGCTACAATACATCGTTGAACTGCTGGAGCATTGCATAATTCCAAAGTGCATCGACAGAAGGTAGCACACCGTTTCCGTAAGGGCAAGTAAAATAGTATTTTCTTGATCACTTGGTGGGTCAATGGGGAGATTGAAATAACCTAAGAAACCAAGCGAGGAAACAGTATATTCATCCCTCGCTAATCTCTCAACAGTATTGGTCCATGAAGGTAGAGGAAGCTGTTCTTTGCCGGTGGCTTCATTTAACTAACGATAGTCCAATGCACACCCGCCATCCCGGTTTAACCAAACGAGTTGGAATCAACTCAATTTCCTCGTTCACTACCACAGTTATTCCTCCATCATTGGTACACAAGTACCTGGGCTACCCAGGACTGTCGGAGATAGGGTAAAATCAATCCAGCTTCGAGAAGTTTTTCAACCTCCTTTTTAATATCAATCGTGATTTTTTGGATTTACTCTTCTTTGATGTTTGACCGCTGGTAGCATAGTCCTCTTCCATAAGAATCTTGTGGTACAAAATGCCGATTTGATACCTGAATGTCCAGAAAGTACCTAAGCGAGAGCTCGCTTTTGGGACTTTAGCCACCTTTAATGAGAGCAGGATTTTTCCTCAACATCAACTCTTTAGCAATAATGACGGCAACTTGTTGTCCGCCCTCCAAAAATTGCATACTACTCCGAGATGGGGAGGCAGTCATGAGTTCAAACCTCGAGGTTCCTAGAAACAAGGTTCAATGGTTTTAGCTCACAGATGTTTGAGCACTTTCCTACCACCGCATATATTGTTTAGATTTTGTTGATGGGGTGGTGGGTTCCTGTCAAAATTTCTTCTAGAAGCAGGAATGTCCCCCTCATGATCGATAGTAGACATGGATATATCTGGACAATCCGATTCATCTGCTAGAGCCAAGGAAAGAGTCCTTCTTCTAGAAGCAGAAATCACTATCCCCAAATTGATTAGTGTAGGATAGAAGAAGTAGCAACAATGATCATAATACGGAGTGAAATTTCCACTCCGCGATTATATTCAGTAAAAACCAAGAATTCTTGAATATTCCTCACAAAAAACGAGCCATATCAATGTACGTCTATCTTGTTTAGCCGTCATGTGATGTAATTGGCCGATTATCTCGAATTCTGATCCAAAGTTGTAAGTGATGGCTTCAGCATCCTATTCGTAAGATTACTTTCACCCTTGTGCACATCAATCAAAGCACGACTGGTCTTTTAGGAAGCACTCCCAAGAATCAAAAGGACTCGGGGTCTGGCTCAAAACTATGACAACCACAAAGTTCTGTAGAAAGTGAAATTCCCCAATTTTAAACGAGATGTCTTTTTCAATTCCCATTGTTTAGAAATTGATCGATCCGCAAGTTCGAGCGTCATGCAAGTTTGTAGTAAGAATCAGGAAATTGAAAAGCTTTTCTGCCCAGACTGAAAATGCATTAGATTAATCAAGCACCGAGATCGGCTAATGCTTAAGGCCATCATCCACCCTGGAAATTCTCAAGGAATCAGGAACAATGCCGGGTCTCCAAGTATTCTGGGTACATTGTTCAAGATGACCGCTGAACAATGTTCCATTCATCGAGTATCGACTAGACAGGGGTTTCATTGAAGTTCGAGCCACTATTATCACAGTAAGATTCTCTTTATTTCCCACGTAAGGTTCTTATAGTCGAGGCGAATTTGGGCCATCAAAACAAGAGCATACCGTAAAACAAATCTCGAAACTCATCTTTTTGTAGATTACATAAATTTGTCGATTGGTTCATTAGCTTGATTACGGCTCTTTTCACATTATCACCCCATCGAAGAGTATGGAAGAGAAACTGAAGGTTTAGTGTTGGCACGGAGCTAACTACAGGAGCAACAATGGGATCAAAAACTAACTGAAGTTTTGATTGGTTCAGGAACCTTACCGGAGGTTGGACGGGTGCGGTACTTTTGAGCAAGAAGGGATGCACTTGGTCCCTTGTCACCTCCGGGTATTGGCTCACTACTGAAGAAGAAGGAATTTTGGGGGTCCTTGATATGCACACCGCTTCGGGTAGTGATACCCTTAAAGTCTTCTCCTAGTTATAACTTGTGTTACCAGGGAGTATGCCGCGACGCCTGAAGAGAAGAAGACGGTATTGGGCAGTTAGACGAAACCATAGCCAACATATCATCAGATTTGCATTTTATTATTTCAATGAGTTTTGGTTTCGATTTTGCATGCTCTGAACCCTGGTTTTGGAGGATATTTTTGCATGTTTCTCATGATTAGCATCATGAGCCTTGACGTAGTTGTACAAAATCCGTTCTGTGACACGTTGTCCTGAGGAACGTGGTCTTGATAAGCTGGAGACGTGAATAGACCTGGGGTCTATGAAGTTATGATTTTGACAGAAATCGGACTGTTAAAAATTTCCACCTCTGTTTTGGTTGAAATTTGCTCTCCCGGTTTTTGGTATAAAGTTATACCCCCGATTGAAATTGTTAGCAGTTATTAGCTTTAAGGTCTGAACGAGCGGAAAAACCTGAGGTCTAAATATGATTATGCAACCATATTGAGGTTCGAAATTGGAGCTTACTTTGTTGTAATTAGCTGCAAGCGGCTTGTGACACATACCTCCGTAAATGTTGTCTCCGATAAACGTTGCCATAGTGCTTGGACAGTTCTGATGAAAAGGCACCACCGCGAAGTAACACACAAAAAGAAACTTAGCTCAACTGCTTTGACAGTGCAGGAGCAGGAGCTGAGCATAGACTTGGTTTCTTCTTGACTAAGATCAATGCTCGAAACAATACCTTAAGTTCATTCAACATAGATGAAAACAGCTTGGGTGGGAAGAGTTTGTACTTACCATTGCAACAACTGCCATAGCTCTGTATGACAACTTTGGACTTTGCTCTCGATGATTTTAAAACATTCCGCGAGGCATTTGTCCAAGAAATTTTCCACCTGCGCGGATATCAATGAATCTAGATCATTAATAGTTCAAAAGCAATATAGATGTATCAAGTATCATTCTGAGAAACCATGGTGTGGACATCCCTAATAGATCATTAAACGATCCCAAGCCTCATAAAACGATTCATCTAACCTTTGCTGAAATCTGGTGATCTCATTGCGAGGATTCGTCCGTTTTAAGGGAGGGAAAAACTGTTGATGAATTTGGATACAAAATCGTCCCAAGTTTGAAATAGATCAGGGGGTTCTTTTCTATGCCATAATCGGCGGGCCTTGATCCCCTCGATTAGAGAAAGTAAAAAGCATAAGCATAATCGTAGCAATTGGATCACTGGGGACCCCTCCATTGTGGAGGTGATCTTGTTGAAGTAACGTATATGAGCATGCGGTCTTCTTTGTCATGACCGATAAGAACTGTATTGTTCTGGACAAGATTGATTAGACCCGAGCCTCAGCTCGAAATTGTTTGCCACATTTCAGGAATAAGGATTGCGTCCTACGTACACCCTCTTGGGGCTTGGAGCAATTGACCAATTCGAGTGTCGCCATTGGCTCTACACGGAGGGATCTACCTGAAATGGGTTATTCAATACGTGCAGAATTTTTCGATAACAACTGGCGTTCTTTCTGGTGGAGGAGGATGCTGCTCAAACAGCGTAATGACGAGATCGAGTGCGCATGCACAAAAATGGAAATAAACAAAAAGTTACATACACAAATTTTTTTTTGATTTTTTGGATTTAAAATAATTCACAATCTATTTAAACGACAAGAGATAGACAACAACTAAAGGCAAATAATCGATCATTTACTTCACGGTAGCCACAGAATGAAAACGCACAAGGTGAGCGAGAGTAGGAATAGTACGCGAAGCTATTTCTCCCTTTCGGGTCTAGTTTCCTAGGAACCAACCCTCCGTTATACCCACTTATAGTTTGTCAATCAAATGAGGTGATACCTATATCGTAATGACACAGAAGGCAATTTTAAATCTTTAGATTTCGATTGGGAACTCAGTAGTTTCACACGGAACATATTAAGATTAATACCTCAGTGAGAATATTATATTTTGTATTTTACACCAATTAGTGGAAAAATAAATTTAATTTTTATGGACCCATTTTTTTTATATTTTTTTGATTTTTTTGGTTTTTTTAATTTATATGAGTATGTACTAATAAAAAGGAAAAGAAAAATATTTTGTGTTTTTTTAATAAGATAGATTAACATAAGACAAGTGGGGGGGGGGCTCGTTAGCTGGAGAAGTGTATCGATCTATCATGATCACATAAGCAATCAAACCCATTGTCAATAACCAAACCTACCCCCGTAACAGTAACCAAATATCATCGTTGCTTTTGTCTGAACCGGTGTCGTAAAAGAAGGCTTAACAAATAAACCGGTTTCCGGTTCAGGTTTAGGTTCCGGTTTCTTTTCTGGAAACTTTCCGGCTGGACATGTTAAAGAGTACCCACTGGAAAATGAGTCGTCGACAAATTGAGAAACCCATTCAAGGTCTGCCACGTCATCAACCTGAAAAACCAAATATATAATGCATATATAAAAACTTAAAAATCTCATTTTTATAAAAAGTTCATAACAAAACCATATCTTTTACATACCGGGATGGTGAAACAGTCGTTGTTTTCAGTTACAACGGGTGCAACGAAAATGGGTTTGTCGGTAACAGTGTCACTAACAACGTTAGTGTCCTCTTTTTCTTCCTCGAAGTCTCCTTCGTCAGAGAAGTCAAGGAGACCGTCAACAAAGAAATCGTCGCTAGGGAGAACATTCACTGGCGAAAAGTCGTCGCTAAGGGAGTGTTGCTGGTAGTTGTTTGGAATAAAACTGTTTTTCAAAGCACCTTGAACACACTCCATGAATTTTTAGAGAGAAAAAATTGGGAATTGGTGAAAGGTTAAAAAAGAAGATGAGAATAATTGAATGTGTGCTTGTGTTTATGTGCGTGTTTGTTTGTGGCGTGTTTGGTAAAGCATTGAATGTGAGGGTCGGAAAGAGAGCAAGTGCTTTTTAAGTGCTTCTTATCATCTTAAGCAAATTAAAGCGCCTTGTTTAATTTTTCGAACTCTTTCGTTTCAAATTTAAATGCGTAATGCTCTTTGTTGAAGCTTTTTTAGTCTATGGGTGGACAGACAAAAGTTCAAGATAGACACTCAATTTAGCATACACCTAATAAACCAATCATAACTACTTATTTTACTTTTCACTTTTTTTTAAAATTAAATATTTCACAAACCGTTAATTGTTACGCAAAACAAAACATACCATCGCGACGAGAAATAAATTATCTTTCTATAGAGGGGCACTTCTATATACTTTCGACAAAAAAAATTCAAAATTTTTTAGTCACGTCTGGAAAAAATCACATGTGATTTTAATCTCAATATCATAAGTGATTTTATAAAAATCACATGTGATTGTGATACAAATCACATGTGATTTTTTCCAGACGTGACGGAAAAAAATCAAAAAAAAATTTCTTCGAAAGTATATCGAAGTGGATGTCTACTGAAAGATAAAAAAATACTCGTCGCGATGGTGTATTTTTTGTCGCTGAAAGGCAGTAGAACGAATTATATCTCGGTTTGCAAGATATTTTATTTTGCAAAAAAGAGAGATGAAAAATTAGGTTTTATTGAGGTTTTGAGAAACGAATTAGTGGCTATGATTAATGTCAATGGTAATGTTAAATTTTTGTGGTATTATGTTGGATCTCTAACTAATGGAGGTACATAGCAAAATGATGTATTTACTTCTCTACATGATATATGTAGATCGCGAGATAGAAGTGGTCGAGTTTTAAAAGCTTAATGTGCCGCACCAACCAATTTTTACTACTTATAAATTTTCTCAAAGACAAATAATTAATATAAACAGTACAATCTATAAAAAGTCATATGTAGAGAGGTTCACACCGTACAGGCGAAGTAACGCGTCTGTCCGGCCACCAGTCTTAGATGGCCGCGATGTTGCCGTTTCCAATGATTCCGTATACTTACACCCCATGTCATCCGTCACTCACCCGACCTGTGTGGGTGCCCCATCACCGTGCGTTGCCTCAATGCGTATGGTGCTCGGTCGTTGCTGGCGGGGCCAACACGCCGAGTGGGGTGGTTTTAAAAAAAAGAAAATTTCTCTTTATTTTTGTGGTGTAGAAGGCCCCCCACCCCCAACCAAAAATACGGGCTATATTTATTGGTTTTTTAATTACCCCTTTAATTTTTGAAAAGTTACATCTTAAACCCCAATGGCTGTGTATTAGTTGTGGGTGTGGTGTATTATTTTTGTATGATTTTTGTAAGCTTTTGTGTGTTAGTTAAGACAATATAGAGTGTAGCAGGTGTGACATGAAAGAAGAAGGATGTATGCAATTGGATTTTTTCTAATTATAAATCAGACTAATTTGTGTTCACAATAATGTGAGATTATTAATTTAATAGTATCAACCTTGGTACATATAGACTTTTTGTGTGTGTGTATTAAATGTGAGTGTTTATTTTTTATTTTTTTTTATTAAACATTTCAATTTATTTTTATATTTTTTTTGTTTTTTTATCTAAGTCAAAGAAATTAATGAATTTAAAATCAGAATTAGTATTGTAAATGAATATGAAATAAATGTTTAGGGGATTTTTATGAAAATACAAGAGAGTGAATGGTGTTATCTTCTCTGAGTGTTCAATGATTATGATAAACTAGAAAGTCAGCGAAAAGTGCGTATTGGTGTTTGATGTTCGATGGCTGATGTTTCAGCAATCAAAAGAAATGGTAGAATATAAACGTATTACGACACCCTGGAGCTCTAAAGGTTAAGTCCAGATGTAAATTAAAAACGTACTTTTTAAAATTTACAAATTTAATATACACACTTGTTTTTATTACCAATTTAACCATTCAAACTTTCAAATTTGTAACCTTATAGGAAATGAGCTTGGCTGCTACCGGTTACAACCGGTTAACTTTTGAAAATGACACAGGGATGAGTAAAAGAACCAAAGAATCGGATCGGAACCAAGAAGAACCGAACCGAACCAGAACCAGAACCAGAACCGTTGGTTTCGGTTCTTGAGTTTGAGATTTTTCAGTTCTTGGGTCGGTTCGGTTCGGTTCGGTTCGGTTCCACCGGTTCTCGGTTCCGGAACCAAATATCCAATTATTCTAAACTTATGTAATTTTTCCCATACTTAAATTAGGGGCAATTTCGTATCTCCCTTCCTTTTAGATGGTGATGTGTTTTAAAAGCTTTAAATTTATAATGAGTGAAAATACCAATTTTATTATAGGAAAACACACGGGTAAAAGTATAACCCACGTATATAGTATAATCTTTTTAGGTAAGACCAGGTCGTCCACAGGGATTTGAGTAGTGTTCGAATAATCAAAAATAAAATAGACTTTAACAATTTTTGAAAATAACTTTTGTTTTACCAGTGATAATAAAGATGACTACTCGGATAGTTGAAAAAATAATTTATAGATAAGTGTGTATTTAATAAGACCTCGAGCTTAAACTTTAATCTAATAAAAAAGGATTTCTCGTCAAAAAACATGTTCACAAATTAACTTAATTAACTTACGACTTATATTTAGTAGGCTAGACCAAATGTGTCACTCAAATAATCCAGATAACTTATTATATCAAAGCTTATTTTGTTTATCAATTTACGAAAGTGAATTTCTAGACATAGACGAAAAAGATCATAGACAAATCTTTAAAACATATAGATCGATCCTGATCGTTTTTTGTGTGTGGGATCGTAGGATCGTACGATCCTACGATCAGGATCGCGATTTTGACAACCTTGATCCGTAGATCACTCTACGGGCGCTTCTCATTCTATGATCCCAGTATTAATAAATAAAGAAAGTCAAACTTGTTAAAAAATGAGAAAATCCAAAAATATTAGTTGTAGTTAGTGTAAATTCAGAAAATGGTGAAAACGGGGCTTACATGTTTACTTCATAACATTGCGTGAGGACACACAATACCTTAGTTTGGAGGATTTGATAAGTGCTTAATTACACATATCTTTTACCTCTAAAAACGAGCTTAAATGACCAAAAACAGACAAAAACTGCCAAATATATGTTTGTTTTGCATTTGTATTGTGCAGGAAGTGGATATCAACAAAAAGACAGAAAACCAAGCCAAAATGACAAAATTGAGCATGGAATGGAAAAGACTGTGCAAAATCAAGGCCAAAGTCCAAAAATGCCAAAGTCAGAGTCAATACAGAAGAATCAGCAGTCAAACCGGAGCCGGAACTGAAGAATACTATTGGATGCAATCTTAACCCATCTGATGGGCCGGGAAAGCCCAATAGTATAATTATGAAGACTGTGAAGACCAAATGGGCCCTCAATCAATTACAACAGCCCATTTGTGTGCATTTGACAAAGACTGTGAAGACTTTGAAGGCCCAATCCTAGCCCAGTTACAGCCAATCTCAGCCATTGCAAGCCCAAACCCACTCCATACCTTATTGGGCTTGAAAAAGCCCAATAACTAAACACTGTACCTTAATGGGCCCAATAAAAACCCAATGGGCCCAATTCACAAAACCCAAGCCCAATAACCTTTTTATAAAACATAAGGACCAAAAATGTTAATTTTTAAACTTGTTTTATAAAGAAAAAGAGGCAAAAAGAATCCAGGGACCAAAGCTGCCAATTGTTGAAAGTTTCTTTAACTCTTTTTATAATAAAACACAAGGGCTGTTTTGCAATTTTCCAAACTTCCCTTTTATTCTTTTAGTTATAAAGCGCAGGGACCTAATTTGCAATTTGCCAAATCTTTTTATTTCTTTTTGTTATAAAACGCGGGGGACCAAATCTGTCACTTTCCAAACTTAATTATAACTGTTTTTTCGGCTTAGAAAGAATGAAAAGAGAACCAAAGATGGGGGGGCACTCTTGCCTCTTCCCCATTCTTTTCTTTTAAACCTGAACCTTCCCTGTACTCGAACCCCCTTGGCGCCAAAACCATACCAGAGTCTCCCATGGTTTCTAGCTCATAAAACCACCCCTAGTACACTTCCCAGCTCACCCTAACCCTATACCCACTCACCCCAACCTTATAATCCATGCCCCCTCATTACCCTATGAAAATTTTCCAAGGATGGCAATACACAAAAAAAAAACCGCACCCCAACCAA
This sequence comes from Tanacetum coccineum, assembly GCA_026074375.1. Lineage (NCBI taxonomy): Eukaryota > Viridiplantae > Streptophyta > Magnoliopsida > Asterales > Asteraceae > Tanacetum > Tanacetum coccineum. Next base: position 99,447 of record BQNB010001436.1, read on the forward strand.
TGGCTGAGATGAAGAGAAGCAATCCAAGGGCTTAGGATGCTTGTGAGAGTCCCTGCTCTCATAAGAAAAACAACCCAAGACCAAGAGAAGAGTTTGGAGCCTCTATAAAAGAAAAAGAAAGCAAGCCGAAACACCACCCCTGTTTTTTACTTTTCTTAGTATAAAAGTTAATTAAGTTTGCTTTAAAAGTGTTGTACTCAGTTTATTTTAAGTTTATGTTGTAATATTTCCAGCTTTAATACAAGTTAAGAGTTTTTTGTGAAATTGCTATTGTCAAAAGTGCAAAGTCTTATTTAAGCCTTTAAATCTGTTTAAACTTATATAAAAACGTGTAAAAGTTGTTAAGCTCAGCTTATAAACTTGTTTTACCCCTTTATTTCTTTTAAAAAGCTAAAAAGAAGCCGAATTTATAAATTAAGGGGGTGTTTGGTTTAGACCTTAAAATGGGTCATATGGGTGTTTTTATGGATAAATACCACTCAGCCAACTTTGGCTGAGTGTGTAGGGTTAATTAGTACACTTTAATCACAACTTTTAGTTTGAAAATAAGTTTTTAAGTGGCCTCTATAATCTGTTAAAATTTCAATAAGCCAAATTGAGCTTAAGTGCTCCAGCTGCTTATGCAGCTTAAGCACCTTGTTATTGTGCTTATGGTTGTTGTTTCTAGCCATTTTAACCACCCCCTTGTTCTGTCCCTTTAATTTGACCAAGTATGAGTCAAAAGGTGGTATGCATTTTCTTTTGAAACCTTGAACTTAGAGCTTAATTATCAGCGGTTTTAATTAGGCCTTAAGCTCTCATAGTTTGGAAATAAGCTCATTGACCACCCCTATAAATCTGTTTGGATCTTGTTTTGGCTAAAAATCACTGATGTGCTTATTTCAATAAGCCAAAATAAGCCCCTTGGCCACTGCCTTGCCTCCCCTGGTGCTAGACACCACCATTCAGCCTCCCTTATTTAGCTTATTTTGTATTAAGCTCCTAGATATTTTAGCTTTTATTTATAGCTTATTAGTTGCTCTTTAAATCCCCAAGTTTTCTTAGCTTAATTCACCCTTTAGCTTAGTTTAATTCAGGCTTAAAAGCCCTAAATTTCTCCTTTTTTTTATAAACTGTTTAGCTTATTTTAATATAGACCAGCTTATTTTAGGGCTTATTATAGGTTACTTTAGCTTATTTAAGAATCCCCTAGCCTATTTATCTGTTCCCCATAAGTTTTAGCTTATTTAGTTGGCTTAAATCCCCAAAAGAAAGAAAAATAAGCTTATAAGCTTATTAAGCTTCTGTCAGTCAAAAAGCTCACTTTTCTGGCTTATCTAGTGGAAATCAACACTTGCCCTTTTTTTTAGAAAATGATAAGCTAAAGCCCCTCTATAACTTTCCTTCTTTGACTTTTTGATAATAAGCACTTTGGACTTGCTTTGTAATCGGGTTGGTGTGCAGGGACCATTTAGGTAAATTCCAATTTTATAGTTACCTTTAGTTAGTCCTTAGGTTAATTGTGCTGTTACTTTGTTAGTCCTTGTGTCCTTAGCATCGTTAGTCCCTAGGGTTAACTTCAGTTAGTCTTATTTTATTAAATTAGGTTTAAAATTAATAAGTTTAATTACTTTTTATATAATTAATAACTTTTAGGCATTTTTATATTTTTAGAATTGTAAGATTTTTCTTTATTTAGTTTTATTTTTTCAGAATTTTTATAACTTTTATTTTTTGTCTTTTTCTATTTTCTTAGTATTAATTAGTTACTAATCTTTAAAAATTCATAAAAAATCAGAAAATTAATAAAAAAATATTTTTCTTTTTTATAAAATTTTCTTTTGTCATTTGTCTTTAGTATGTAGGTAAACAAATATAAAAATTTAGTGTAGGCTTAATTTTTCCTTAACTTTCATTCATAGACCCTTTTACCGTTGCGTTTTAATTACGTTTCTTTTCGATTTACATTCAAACGACTCCGTTTTTAGTTCTAGTATATCTTTATATATATTACCCAATTAAGTTATATTAAATTTAATTTTTAATTTTAATTTAATTTAGCATTTAATTTCTTAATTTTTAGTATTAGGGTTTTCCCCGATAACTATTTTTGTTCCCCCTTTTAATTATATATTGTATTTATAGGATTTCCCATAATTAATATTATGTTCCGTAGTTTTTTAGATCCCCATTTTCCTATAATCTGTTTACCCGTAAGATAAAAAAAAATAAATTAGGTTTATATTTAATTAATTTAATATGTAGAATATCAGTGTTTCCATCATAACATAAAGTATGTCTTCTCCATCATTCAAATTCCATCAAACCATGATTACCATCAATTTGCAGCTCTCAAAAATATATATAATATAATATATAATACGTATATTAAACCGGGCAAGTATGATCACCCGGGTCGTTTCCCCAACGACTAGTGAAATTGAAACCACGTTCTAGTTCGGATTCTGATTTGAATGAAGCAAAGATATTTTGGATAAGCTATTACTACTAATTAAGAAGCAACAAATAATGACAATTAAGCAAGTAAACTAATTTTAATCCTTAAAAATGTAAACTAAAATTTCACTAGATAAAGAAAAAGTGCCGAAAATTATTAAAATTAAAAGCCCTAATTTTTATCCTTTTTTTTAAAAGTTTAATTAAACTAATTAAAACTTTTACCCTAACTATTAATTAAAACTTAATAAACTAATTAAAAACTAACTTAGGGACTAACTGTGTAAAAGACTGAAAGACTAACGGGCTAAAACATTTAACGGGCAAGGATTAATTGGAAAACAACTAAAACAGAAAATTTACAGGAACGGTCCCTAAGGATCTACCCCGACAACAAACTAAGTCCAAAAAGTACTTAGGATTTAAAATTGCTTTTTAGGAAAAAATCAAAAGATAAAAGTTGTAGAACAGCTTAAAGAGAGAAACTTTAATAAAAAGACTTATATCTAACAGCCACTAATAAGCTCAATAAGAGCTTATTAATCAGCTGACCTCAAAAAGTGGGACTTAACTATTGGTTTTAGATAATAAGCTATAAAAAACTCAAAATTAGTTCAAAATGTAAAAGGAAAGAAGTTCTAATGAACTTATGATATGCTTAATCTATAAATGAAAAGAAATAAATGCTTAAACTACTTTTAAACTAATGAATTTGATCATGAACTAAGCAAACTCTGAAAATAAGCAAAGTAACACAAAATCAAAATAAGCTAAAATCCTTAAAAAGCTAAACTGGGCTCTAAAACTTAAAGGACAATTTAAACTACTTATAATCTATCTATATAAGCTGAAAAATCTAGACTCATAAGCTAAATTATCAAAGTAAAACCTCTACTAAAGTTCCTACTGTTTTTGGACTTTTTGAGATTTTTGAAGACTTTTTAAAAGCAAATTAAACTAAGAGATTAAGCTAGAAAATGAAAACTAAGACTCAATCTATATTAAGCTATATTAAAACTCAAGTCCTACTGAATTTGGCAAGCTAAATCCTAAAATTACCAATCTAAATTAAGCTAAGAACACAGCAGTAGTAACTGAGGTTACTACTGCTAGTGTAAAAGTTCAGCAGTACTTTCACTTGAAGGTACTGCTGATGCAATTGGACTTTTAAGAACAGGATTAAGCTATGAAATAAGCTAGAAAATGAAAACTGAAACTAAATTTATAATAAGCTATAACTAAACTTAATCCTACTTGAATTTAAGAACCTAAAAATTATAAGTTCCTAGCTAAAATCTAAGCTAGCAGTACTAACTTTTTGTTAGTACTGGTGCACTTTTGCACAAGTGCAAAACGAAAGTGCAGGTTTCCTAAGGGAAATCCTGCACTAAAACACACTCAAATAGAGTGTATTAACAAGATGCAAACAAGATTTAAGCCTTGGAGGGCTTAGATCAAAATTTTCACAAGTTAAATTCTAAGAAAATGTACCCTGGTGCTGTTGATCTTAATATAAGCTCAAATCTTTTAAATTCTTAAATCTAATTTATAAAATCTCATTACCTAATGCTTATAACTAAATCCAAAGCTAACTAAAAAGGTTTTGCACTAAATCATTGACTTTTAGAGGTCAAACACACTTGTGCCAAACACACCTTTACTATTATGACAGTTATGAGAAAAGCTTTTTAGAGTGAATCTAATGAACAATTACTTAATACCAGACAAAAAACTAGCTTAAGACAAACTTAATTAACAAAACTTAACAACTTAATAAACCTTAATCTAAGATCTATACTATTTTACTATATTTTTGGTTTTTAGAGGTTTTTAAGACAAATATATGAAAGACTAAGATCTAAACTAATTTAATCAAAAACAGATAATCAACTATGATGATTAAGCTAAATTATACTAAAATAAGCACTAATAAGCAAGGAGAATAAGCAAATAAGCAGTAATAAACATTTAAGCTAAACTAAAAATTACTAAAAAACTAGATATCCCCTTGTGTGTGAGAAGTGAGGCCTATTTATAGGTGTTTGATGAAGCTTCCAGACCCTCTTGCCTTGCTCTCCAATCCTTCAATCCTGGCCAATCATTTATTTAATCATTTGAGCTTTACTTGTAACCGTTTGATCAAATTGTGGACACCTGAGGATTGCCAGCGTGTCATTCTTTGATGTGACGTTTGTGTTAGTTTTGTGAGTGAGTTTAGCACAAAACCCACATAAATTTGTGCTTTTACCATGGCTAACGTGGCTTGAGCTTGATCTTGAGCTAATGAATCTCTTGGAAAGACTGATTTGACCCTTGCCTTGCATTTAAGAGCTCCTTAATTGACCATCTAGCCCTTTAATTTCCATAAGCCCTTTGTTTTTGACTGGATGGTAAAATGGGGGAGACGAATGAATAGTAAAAAGGGTTCCCGCCCCTTTTTTGACAGTTAAAACTGTTGGAGTTTGGGGAGTTTGCACAATTGGCCCTTGTGTTCTTTTTTTTCATTTTCTAGTTATAAAACAGTTTGGGAATTTGCAATTTTGGCCCTTATGTTTTATAATAAGAGGAAATGGGCTTTGTTGACTTTTGTTGACCATTGATTGGCTTTTCTTTGACTGGATTTGACTGAGGCTTGACTTTTCGGGCTTCGGCTTTGTACTCTTCTGATTCTCGTGTCCGTACTTGCTCGCTTTTGACTGTTTTCTTGTGATTTTTGACTTATCCATACCTGCACACACAAAACACAAATACAAGCATATTTTTGCCATTTTTTATCTGTTTTGGGTTTAATTGGGTCATTTTAGGTACAAAACGGATATGTGTATTCTACACTTATCACTTTCCCTTCTGACAAGCAACATAAGTATGTTCATTGTCAAAAATCTTTGAAGGAAGACCTCTTACAAGGTTTCCCTTCACAAGTTTATTCATTATTTTAAAATTCACATGACCCAGCCTCCTATGCCATAATTTAGACTCATCAATTGTGGCTTTTGCAAACAAACAAGTTAAATCTCCAGAAGGAACAACATTCTTTAAATCAAAGTTGTACATATTGCTTTGCCTAGGAACTCTAAGCAGTACTTGGCTTTCATCTAGTAGCTTAAAATTAGGAGACAAAACAAGACATTCAGTTTTAGTGAAAAGAACACTGTTTTTCTTGTCACACATTTGTGAGACAGAGAAAAGATTAAACTTTAGTTCTTTGACAAAGAACATATCTTCAAAGTCTAACTTATCTGTTTTTATCTTTTCTTTTCTTGTTATCTTACCACCTATAGCACTTCCATTAAAAGCAACAAAACCTCCATCAAGTTCTTAATAATCAGTAAGGAAGTCCTTGTTCCCTGTCATATGCCTAGAACATCCATTGTCAAATATTCCTTTGTTCTTCAAATCTTGTTGTGGATTTCCCTTCACAAAAGTAAGAGAGTCCGTGTCTTTTGGGGACCCAAGCCACTACTGACTTGAGTTTGCCTTGTGGATCTATATAATTTACTCTTTTTGAGACCCATGATCCACTATTGTCTTTGGAGACATTGTTTAAATTAGTCATTTTTGGTCTCCAAACACAACCTGCTGAGGCCTTAACAATAGTGACCCCATTACCCTTAACAGTACTAACTGTTGTTTGCCCAGCTGTATTAACACCCTTTACTCTGACAGTATTAACTTTTTCATTTGAAATACTGGTGTTTGGTGCTGCTGATTTATGAAAAGGCCATCTAATAGATGAATGTGACTTATGAAAAGCATTTGTTCTTAATTTTGAAACATTCACTCTATGTGTATGGGTAGCAGTATTAACTGGTCTGAATGTACTAGCTGATGTTGTTGCTCTTAGAGAGCATTGCTTGGCAGTGCTAACTGGTACTCTTCCAGACCTTGTTAAGACTGCAGATGGAACAAATTTATTTTGATGATTTATACTCTGAGCACTGTTCCAAACTGGTCTAATTTCCCTTTGACCAGTATTCTTTCCCATATTTTGCAAAACAGACTTTTTAGCCATTTTCTTTTCATGAAAATGACAGTCTTTTATTAGATGGCCGTAACTACCACAAACAAAACAAGCTTTCTTTGTAAACCCAAATACTAACCCCAGTTTTTGAGTCATTTTCCCATTCCAATCTCTTCTATCTACCTTAGGATTTTGAGTGATCATCCTAGGTTTTTCAGCTTGCTTAGGTTTAACAGATTCATTCCTAGCATTAGTAAACTTAATCTTTTTAAGACTAGGTTTGTCTGTTGCTTGAAAATCATTAGATTGAAAAATGTCCTCATCATCACTAACCCAATCTTCAATGATAACTCCACTAGGCCTAACAGATTCAACTCTAGGCATTTCTACACTAGTATTGCTAGTTTGAGAGGTACTTGCTTCAACTTGAGACACACTAGCACTAGTCTTATTTGCTGTAGGCCTATAAACAGAATCATCCAATCCTGCAAAAGATAGGTCAGCTAGTGGAGGCATGTAGTTCCCAGTTAAAGGAGGAGGAACAACATGATATCCATTATCCTTTTTGAACCTATCATTTGTTTGATTGTCATCTCCATCACTTGAACGACTATCAAATACACTATTAAACAATTCACTACCACTTGAATCATTTTCATTCAATTGATCTCCATATCCTAGACCAGTTTTATCTTTAGCACTCAATTGACTATTGATCAGTTTATTTAAGTTTTTAGAAGATGTTTCAAACTGTTCTAGTTTAGCTTTCAAATCATCTTTTTCTCTTAAGGTTTCATCTAACTGATTTTTAAGTCTAGTGATAGCATTACTTTTGTCTTTTACTTCAAATTCTAAGACTGCAATCTTTTCTTCATAGACAACTTCATTTTTCTGATGAACAATTAACTGTGCCTCTACAGATTCTAGGCCTAACTGATAAGCTACAATTTCTAGATTAGCCTTATTAAGAGTTTGTCGTTGTTTATCAAAACGGTTTTTGGAAGTTTTTCATATGTTTTTTACACATTTTTTAGAAAAGTTTGTACCTCTGGTCAAACCGTCAGGGATACTTGAAGTGTAGGCCATAAGAGCAAACTCAGTTGGTTCATCTTGAGCTATATAACTCTAGTCATATCCTAGTCCATCTTGGACAATCAAAGCATTATCCTGAACAACCAATACATCAGAGGTCTCCACTGGTACAGTCTTTCTGGTGTTGTCCCTGCTCTTATACCCTGCATCTCCATTCCTGTTCCCTTGATTTCTTGGTGCTCTACATTCCCTTATAAAATGGCCCCTTTGATGACAGTTAAAGCATTCAACCTTAGTTTTATCAAAACCTACAGGTTCTTTGCCATTGAAAATTAACTTTCTTTCAGTCTTCTTATAAAATCTCTTAACCCTCATAGAGAGCATGACCACCTGCCATTTAAAGTCTATTTCTTCCAAATCATCATGATCAATCTGCTCTAAGTCTTCATCATCCAGTTATGGACTATTTGACTGATTAGCAAAGAATGAGAACATTAGATCATTAGTATATGATGATGAAGAGGCTTGTCCCTGAGAATTATGGCCTGATGCAGTAGAAACACCATTATTAGTATTAACTTCATTACTGCTGATAGTGTCTTCTGCAGAGAGAAAGGCCACATTATGAGAGTTTAAAGATGATCCAGATGAGCCTTTGATATCAGGTTCAAACACTTTTAGGTTATTGTATAGATCATCAATATCTAAATCATCTATACCACCTTTGTTACTCAAATCAAGGCTACATTGTTCCATGATGAAGGTAGAGCTCTTAAAAATTTCTGATTTGCATCTTCATTAGGAACAGCTGCACCATGAACTTCTAGAAGGCTGATAAGTTTTTGAAACCTATCATATGCTTTATCTAAGCCTTCTGTGTTAGATACAGAAAAGTTTTCAAATTGTTGCTTCAAAACAGTCTTCTGCATCTTCTTAGATTTAACATTGCCACCAAATCTACTCTTGATAGCAACCCACAGAGACTTTGCATCCTTTATTCCATAGAATCTTAGTTGATACTCATCAAGAATAGCCAAGAGTAAAATGCTTTTAGCTTTTCTTTCTCTTTATCTTTGTAATAGTGCTTGAGTAGTCTTTGGAGGTACTTCAGTTTCAACACCTTTTTCATCAGTTGTTACTTGCATAGGACCATCACCATTCAAGATCACTTGCCACAAACTATAATATGTGTTAGTGAGATACTGCTCCATCCTCATGCTCCAAAGGGTATATTCACCCTTCTTGAGGATAGGAAGTTTTACAGTAGACACCATTTGAGGAGATTCTACTGGTGCTACTTGTTCTATAGGTTCTTCACCAGAAATTGTATATTGTAGGAAGAGATCTAGATATGATAAAGTTCTTCTTATTCAGAGTTTCTCCACATGCTCTGATACCACTTGTGAAGTCCCAAATGAACAGATCTTCTTAGCTTGTTAAAGCTTAGTTAACCTAGATAAATCCAAACTAACTATAAGAGAAACTATGATTGTAAATACTACAAGTTATGCAGAATCTAACTTGCAATACTAAGAAGAATAATGAATACTAAACTTGAATATATTGATTGCAAATATTCTGTCAAGGTTTACAGAATAACTAACTATGAATTATGTGTTTTCTATGAAGATTGATATATCTAACTATGCCGCATGGTTCCTTTTATACACTAAGGAAAATCCTAATGGGCTTACAAACCGCCTTAAGTGATCATGCATATCTATTCCTAATATATCTCATGCATATCACATAAGCAGTACTAACTTCTTATACTAACAGTACTAATAAACTAACTAGCAGTACTAACGATCTATCATTTTGTAGTGGCAGTACTAACTATAACTAACAGTACTAACTATTACAACTAGCAGTACTAACAACTTAGTTTATATTCTTCAATCTTCAGTAGCAGTATCAATCTTGAACCAGCAGTAGTAAAGTAGTACTGGCAGTAGTAACTCAAAATTCCCAACAGAACCCACAACCGTACCAAAACCAAAACTAAATCCAATCCAACTAATCTAGATTAATAACCAATTTACAAAATACACCTTTGTGTGCCTCTTCCTTGGTTCGAACCCACAACCGAACCCAAAACCCCTCAAGTTTTCACAATCAAACTTTATTAAAACTCTTCTACACCCTTTTCCACTAACCCCTTAATCTTTAGTTAAATCAAAACTCCACTAGCTTTAACAAAACTCAATCTATGCATAAACCTTAATGCATGTGCCTTTTTCTTCCATTGATGATCTTAAATGCACCATCTAAACAATATTAGATGGCTAGAAAAATCAAAACACCAAATGTGTTTGTTTGCTTGGCTCGTTCGAACTCAAAAGAAAGAAGAAGACAAGAAAGCAATTTCTTTCAAGCTATAATACTTTAGGAATCATTGGGTTTATGTTTTAAATGGGTTTTCAAGTGTCAAAATAGATTGAAGATACTTGTGTTTGTGTGTGTTTACTCGTCCGAACCCAAGGGAGAGCAAAGGAGGAGATGAAAATGAAAGCTTGAACTAGGTGTTTACTTGTGTGGGAATAAGAAGTTAACTAGGCAAGTATTGAAAGCATAACACAATGATGATTGCATTGGGACTCAAATTATGGTTTGTGTGTGCTTGTGTCCTTTAGGCGTCGGCTATTTATCATAGGCATGCATATATATATATATATACAATTTAATTACTTGTATTTTCTTGGTGTAACATTTTATTAAAAGTGTAAACTTGTGCACCATTAAATAAAAAGGTAAGTGTTAAACGGGAGTTAGGCCAAGCCACCTATGCAACAAATAATGACACATCACCTTATTTTATGTCCATGTCACAAGTTATATGCCACATCACCTTAAATCAATGCCACCTATGAAATAATATTATGAAAATAATCCGGAATAAAATGCAAACAATAGGAATCCTGTGCCACCTATGAAATAATATTATGAAAATAATCCGGAATAAAATGCAAACAATGGGAATCGAACCTGGGTTTCTTTATAGAAAGAAAATATACTCAGCCAGTGAACCACCTAATGCAACATATATGCCACATATTCATTTAACAATTGCCACCTATGCAACAAATAATGACACATCACCTTATTTTATGTCCATGTCACAAGTTATATGCCACATCACCTTAAATGCCACCTATGAAATAATATTATGAAATAATATTATGAAAATAATCCGGAATACAATGCAAACAATGGGAATCCTGTGCCACCTATGAAATAATATTATGAAAATAATCCAGAATAAAATGCAAACAATGGGAATCGAACCTGGGTTTCTTTATAGAAAGAAAATATACTCAGCCAGTGAACCAGCTTGGTTTTTGTGATATAACAGGATAAATCAATGCCACCTAATGCAACATATATGCCACATATTCATTTAACAATTGCCACCTATGCAACAAATAATGACACATCACCTTATTTTATGTCCATGTCACAAGTTATAAGCCACATCACCTTAAATCAATGCCACCTATGAAATAATATTATAAAAATAATCTGGAATAAAATGCAAACAATGGGAATCCTGTGTCACCTATGAAATAATATTATGAAAATAATCCAGAATAAAATGCAAACAATGGGAATCGAACCTGGGTTTCTTTATAAAAAGAAAATATACTCAACCAGTGAACCAACTTGGTTTTTGTGATATAAAAAGCAAACCAAATATGTAATGGTTTAAACATAATAATGAGTGAATACAAAGTCAACCATGAAAGTTGTAACTCTTGCTAAATAAATGGGAGATTTGTTTTATAAAAGGAATGTATGTGTTGGAAATTTAAAACACAGAGAATATCAACGCAAATTTTGAAATCGGTTTGTGCTAAGGAGAGAATTCAGGGATTTTAAAAGGGATACTATCAATGGAGATCATTACGCGTCATAGTCTAATCACTGCCATCAAGTCTCTGTTACAATTCCACAAATTAGAGAATTTTTATTTTTTCCTAACCCTAATCATCAAGTGGATGTTTAGTTAATCCATCCTAATCTTGCTAAAAACCAGGTTTATGAATTCATGATTCTATTAAAATAAAGTGATTGAATACATTTATATTTTTATTCTGTTTTTACATATGATTATTTTGATTATTCTTTAAGCATTTACATATGATTATTCTTTATGCATACTTTTTCAATTTGAGCGTTTACATATGATTATTTTATGATAGGGATTTGCAGCATACGAAGAAAACCGGTAGTTGTAGAAACCGTCTTATGCGTCGTCCGGATGAATTGCTATAATCTCTTAGTTGTAAGTTTCCATCATTGCAATTTGTTTTTTTAAACCATGTATAATGATTTTGTGTTCTTTGCAAACTTATAACTTTAATGTAGTAGTAATAATCAGTACCTTTGAAGTGGAAATGTATTTTTCATTTGTATGATCAGTGGACATAATCTACTTTATATCATTTATTTTTCATTCATATGATTAGTGGATATATACTAGCAATTCTTCATCATGTATTTTAATCTTTCATCCTTTTGAGAATCATCACAATGGAATTTCTTTTGGATCATGCGTGCCATCAAACTGACCTTATGAACAACGGAATAAACGTAATCAAGGCTAATGGGAGGATGTGACATGAAGCTGGCTTGATAGTCAACCTTGAAAATTCTGGTATTTCTTTTCTTCTCTATACCGGCATATGTCATTTAGTAATGTTTTTACAATTTCACACATATTATTAGAAGGGGCGATATTCACCCCTTTACTTATAAATCAGTTTTATCAGGGTGCGTTTTATCTTAAATAGGTCAAATAAATGATTTACCTAAATGAGAATGGGTCAAATGGGTTGATCGAAAATCACGTAAATCTGTTTATTAAGAATGTAAGTTTCAAATTTGGGTTGATTTGTCTTGCAAATTTTTTGATGATAATCATACTTATTATAAATCGCCCTTATGTAATGCATATTATTGTAATATTTTTTAGGTTTAATGTATCTGCATATAATGCCTTTTAAATAGTGTTTGTGATTATGTCGGCTGAGTTATAGGATGTTTTTTTATTAACTGCCACTATTTGGTTTGTTCTTTGGTCCTGTAAGCACGTGATGCTTAATTCCTTCTTAACATGTTAAATGTGACAATAAAAACCAAACATACTAATGGAGTGTTTGGATCGCTTCTGCTAGGCCAAACAAGATTTATGGTTTTTTCTATAAGGCACATGAGTATGCTGAGATGAAATGACTAAATGACTATAAATGATATTTGCTGCATATTTTTTGTATCATGTAGGAGGAAATTCTTTTGCACTTGGAGAATAATATGTGGAATGATGTACGTGTTAGTTCAGTCAGATGCAACAAACACTGAAGATGTCACCAGGAAGGTCTATGGTGATTTGACTTAGTGATTTCCTACATTTGATCAAGCTTAAGGTTGGTTCAGCGATTTTCCACAATTTGCATGATTTAGTGGAAATCTGAAGTGCTTAGTGACCACACGGATTGCTGAACGCACACACGCTGAACACACAAACACTCGGAACACGCTGAACACGAACACACTGAACACATGACCTGAGTTGATATAAAAAAAGGTTGGCATCTTCTCTATAGCATCAAGTATGTAGAAGATTTCTGAATTCTAACACTTTGGAGAAAATATATAAGAGAACATATTCCAACAATTAGTAAAATAAAAAAAAAAAATCCCTTTTTACCCTTTTGGAGCGTTAATTTCAGCTTTGCTGCTATGAAAAAAACCATCAATTAAGATGATATTTATCCTGAATTGGCCTACAATGTCCATGTATCTTATATTACATCTGTCCAAGCTCTTTTTAATGATGCAAAGGCTTCCAATGGAATCCAAAGGCCATCGAAACAAGTTACTGGATGTATGTTTTTTTTTACTCCTTTTTTTTAATTATTGGAAGTGACATGTTCGGTCGGGTTGGTTGGTTTAAAGGTCAAGACGGGTCATATTCACATCAGACTTCTTTGTCCAATCCAAAATTCTCTGATGAATAGTCGATGTGTTAACCAAACGGGTCATATTGACCTCATAGTTCTTTGTCCAATCACTTTGGAATAGTCAAAGTGTTAACAATCTTATGATAGTTAATTTTCATGAGAAATATATGCTCTACGAATTCAGTAAGAAATCTATGCTCTACGAATTTCAAAATTTATAATTAATTTTCTTTAACTAAAAGGATATTTTGAAATAATGCAAGTGTGTCTTTATAATTAATTTTGTTTAGCCTCATGAACCAACGATTCCATTTGCTATATTTTAAGTTGCAGTAAAAATAAATATGTGAAAATGAAAGCATAAATTAATAATAACATGTGTTTTAGTATATATACTTTGACCATCCATTGCATTCTTGTGTTCTGCATATTAGTAAATCAGCAAATCAGATGTTTCTACTTGTGGTTAAGTTACATTGTATAAACTTTAAATCTACTTGCAACAAAGGAACAAGCTAAGAGATATATAACGATTCTTAGTTTATATATCATTCATCGATTAGTTTTTTATGCTTTTATTCTTGTCTTTTATGGTTTAATATCTGATTTTTATTTTAGTGCTTACCAGAAAAACTTGATACCGATATGGAAATCTTGCAATGATGGTGGCTTTGACGAGAAAAACTACTTGAGGTACTTCATCTTTGACCTTATATATATATAATGATCATAGCATTTAACTTGTCATTTTAGTGAGTGTTTTCAAACAAACCATATATATAACTCTTGCAATGTATGTCTGATATGGAAATATATTACTGCAACAGTTTAACAGAAACATTGATCCAAGAGAAGAAGTTTGATACTTGACTGGCCTCAGCGCTTTAATATTATCAATGGGATGGGTCGAGGTACTTTATATCTACATCAATATTCCCGCCTTCAGATAGTTTGTAAGTTCCATTTATGAGTTTTTTTACCCGAGCTAATCAGAAATTTAGAATCATTATAACTTTTTTCTAACCAATCCGAAAACTGATTATTGCAACTTCTAGATGTATCACCCACCTTAGGCATACATCCAAACAATCCCAGATAGATAATCAAGATAGAAGCTTCTGTGATGGCCATTTGTCATATAAGGGGTGTTTGGGTAAGCTTATTTTAAGTGCTTAGTAGCGTATTCTATTTTGGAAAAGCTATTAAGCACTTTGAAGGGTGTTTGGATAACCTCGAGGCTCATACACCGTGAACAAACCTAGCCCAGTTGTCGTACATACCCTTCACCATTTCTGATCCTATGATACAATATTTTTGTTTTTTCGTAAAGGGATTAATACCCTGTATATATATATATATATAACGAAACGATATTTTTAATTTAGTACACAAAAGAAATGAAAAACCACTATATATAATGAAGCACCAACTATGAATAATGCAGTCATATGGAAAGGCAGGAAAGGCCAATCATGAACAGATGCAGGAAACAAGTACTGACTACGTACGCACACATAAAATAGTAAGAATCAAATCATTTAAGGGAGTAGATCCTAGCAGGTCCTAAAAGATGGATAAGCATTTTTTCCTAATCATAGATCCAATCATGTGTACGAGGACAAACCACCACTAAGAATATAACAAATTGTTGGGTTCCTTCGTGATGGGTTTTATCTCCTAAGAAATGACTCGGGTATAGACAAACGGTGAGAGATAAAGAGCATAACAAAGAACAAGAAAATATAAATGATACAACAAAAACATTTTGGTTCTAATAAAATTCAGAGGCTATGTGTAGGACACTAAACTTACACCCTCAAACACTTTAGTGTGTAAACTTGCATATTACCATAAGAATGTATAGTTTAACAACTTGGACCACGCTATACCAGCTTTAAGCAGAATAAAAAGCTACTGAAGTACTGGTGAATAGATGTCAACATGTTGGTTTCAATTGTTAATTTTAAAGGGGGTACTAAATCAAGTATTTAAAGTTTAATACTATAATTAACAATATTTACTGTTTTTGATCAAATCACAATCACTGGCTAGCATTATCAAACTTAATTGGTGTCTTAAACGATCGCTCTGCTTACACTTTTGACAAATATCACAACTTGATTGAAATCTAATGCATCTAGTAGGTCCTTTAGTTTATGGTTCTTCTTCAGCTCGCTCAGTATGATGTATTGCTGCCAGAAACCACTGTTAGGATTGACACTAAAAGATAGAAAAAAGGGAATAAAAAAATCCAAACTTTTACATCTACAAGACCATGTAAGGGTTACTGCACTTTCCAATGTTGAAGCAAAAAAGAGATTTGAATTTTTGGAAGCAGTTAGGGGTATGATGGACGCTCATCTTCGTTACTTTAATCAGGTAAAATCTTACTGTTTGTGTCATGCTTCATTGTGTATTAGTGTATGAGCTTTCTGAATACTCTATTTTCCTATACCCTGTAGGGATAAGAGCTTCTACATCACATGGATCCATATATAAATTAGGTGTTAACCTATGCTCAACAGTCTCGAGAAAGATCAAATTACAAGGAAGCAGCCCTCTGAATGAAAGAATGCAAGACTATAAAAGACAGATTGATCGGAAAAGTAGATGGCGGATCTTCAAATGATTTTAGTGGATCTCCAAATGGGGATACCATTCAGGCAATCGGTAGAAATTCCCATAAAATAATCAAGGCGGTTATGTAATATGCTTCAAAGGGGACGGTTGCAACTCAATACTAATTTTCCTCTTTTTAGCTGGAGTTCCTTTCCTTTAGACATTAAATAACTAAATATGAGTTTCTCTTATGTGTATATTAGGTTTAAACAATACTGTTAGGAAAATATTGTAAACAGACTTAATACTGTTAGTATTAAAGTTAAGTCTGTTAGTTATAGTTAGTACTGATAGAAAATAGTTAGTACTGTTAGTTTAGAAGTTAAGTCTGGTAGAGCAAGTTAAGTCTGCCAGCATTAACTTAAGTGTGACAGTATTAAAGTTAATACTGTTTGACCAGACAGTTAAGTCTGTTCTTATTATAGTAATAGTTATCAATTAGCGTTAATCTAGGAAGAGATAAGTATTATCTCTTAACGCGTTTAGGGTTCCTTATGCTTATAAAAGGAACGTAGAATAGCATTGTAAACATATGAGTTGATTGAGAATTTACAATCAAATAGTAATAGTAATAGCAAGTTTGATATTTGTTCTTGTGTTCATCTTGGTATAGATATTGATATTCCGCGTCAATATTTGTATTCACGGTTATTGTCTCTCATAGTATCTTTGGATTTATTCAAAGGACTATAAGTCGTTTAAGGCTCATTGAGATCCTGTTGATAAGGACCTACAAGTGGTATCAGAGCCACCAAAGGGACTTTACACAAGATTGAACAAAGATCAAAACCTTTTTATTCCACCAAATCAAGTAGTCATGTCTGCAAACGATAATTTCTCTCTTCATGATGATGAGGAACTTTCTCTTCATGATGATGCATCTTTGAATGGATCTGTAAATGTGTTATCTTATGTGTTCATTTCACAGTGAAGACCTTATAAATCACTTATAACTAGTTGAAATAAGGTCAAGATACATAATGGACCATAAAGAGGAATTCTAGGGTAAATCTATGGTCTTGTTTCCTAAAAGGTGAGAAACATCCATGGTTTTAAAGGAATGTGGTTTTTGTTATCAAGATCATTTTCTCGATATTTCTTTACGACCATCACCATGAAATCCAATTTTATATTATATATATGATACACTTTTGTGATTTTTGAGTTATTTGGTTATAAAAAGAGGGTATTTGTTTGAATCGTAGAAAAAGTTTTGGTGGTTCCCGCGAATACCTAAACGTAATCTTCCGCGCAACGTAAACGTTTATACGTAACTGAATAAAAAATAAAACATAATAACTACAATTATTACTTTAATAATTAATAATATAATATGGCTTGACGTAAAAAAAAACCCCCCTTTATTTGTTGGTGTCCCGTTTACGTTGATTGAGTTGATTTTTTAGTTTTACGCGATTAACGTAACATTAAAATTAAAAGCGAACGCGACGAGAAAAAAAATAACTAGAAATTAAATAGCATCGTAAATGAACTGAAAATACTGAATGATTACAGTACTTCCTTGTTAAATGACCCTTGTCCACGAAGGCTCCATTTGCGACATTTGAACGAAGCTACGGTCGGAGAAAGATGCGGAATATTTCTCCGAATTGACTTATGTTCCCAGGTATACTTACTCTTGCCGAGTAGTTCCACCGAACTTTGACTATGGCAAATTAGAAATGACAACAGTAAACTTGGAAAATAAAATGGAGTAAATTCTTCTTTCGCTTAGGCAAATAAGGGAAGGCGTACATCTTCTTCTACTTCCTTCTTCTTTTCTCCTCTTCACATCTCGTTCCACGATCTCAATAGGTTCTTCAATAAAACGAAGATTTTCATCAATCTCGATCTCATCCAAAGGCACCTGAACATCTGGTTCAGCCAAGCATTTCTTGAGGTTCGACACATGAAATGTGTCATGGATACAGCTTAGCTCCTAGGGTAACTTCAGTCGATAGGCTACCGGTCCAACACGCTCTACTATTTCAAATGGTCCCACATACCGTGGTGCCAGCTTTCCTTTCTTACCAAATCGTACCACTTACAAGGGCGTACTACCACACCTTAGACGACTGACACGTAGCCCGAACCTAAAACTAACACTGTTCCTAAACCACTGACACACTTAGCAACATCCCAACCACTACTATAACCACTAACACTTGTACCACTCACTGAGTGAGGCACTAAAGCCACAATATAATACCACTCCCTTCCATGGAGATACATTTATAAAACTCGTCCTCCAACTTCAAATTCTAGAGGGAGTTTTACGCCTCTGTATCAGCATAGCATTTTTCTCTTTCTTGCGACTCCTAGCAGTCTTAAATATTCCTTAATTTGCAAATACTTTTCAGTTTATTCTTAACAATAATTTTCTGGTCCAATAAGCTGACTTTCTCAAACTTCAGTCCATATCACGGGGGATCTACATTTCCGCCCGTACAGAGCCTCAAATGGTGCACACTTAATGGTCGTGTGGTAACTGTTATTATAAGAAAGCTCAATCAATGGAAGATGAGTATCCCAACTTCCACCAAAATCCATAATACAAGCTCGAAGCATATCCTCCAATGTCTGAATAGTACGCTCAACATCTGATCGACGTCGAGGGTGGTAAGCCTTTACACATTCTATCCTAGTACCCAATGCCTTTCCCGAAGAGCAGTCATAAGCGTGAAGTGAATCGACCATCATGTCAGAAAAGATTGACACTAGGAGGGCACAAATCCATGTTCCGCTAACAATCTCGTTGACATAAATCTTTGTCAGCTTCTTTGTTTTGTAGTCCTCACGAATAGGTAGGAAGTGAGCCGACTTGGTCAGTCTATCTACAATGACCCAAATCGTATCATACCTACTGCTACTTTTAGGCAACTTTGTGATAAAGTCCATTGTTAACTTTTCCTATTTCCACTCAGGAATTTCTAGTTGCTGAAGAAATCCTGAGGGTTTCTGATGTTCGGCTTTAATCTTAGAGCATGTAAGACATCTGCTAACATACTCAGCAATGTCTCTCTTCATACCAGGCCACCAATACAAGTCTCTCAAATCATAGTACATCTTATCTGCACCCGGATGTACTGAATATCTAGATGTATGAGCTTCATCCATAATCAATTTCTTTACATCACCAACTGATGGAATCCAGATACGATCAAAGAAGTAAATTTCACCATCATCTCGTAGCTCAAAGTGTCTTTCTAATCCTCTTAGCCATTTAGCTAGGGCTTTGAGATCCTTGGAAGCTTCGCTCTGTGCTTCCAAAATCTTAGTCTTAAGTCCAGAATGAATAGTAATACTCATAGCACCTACTCGTCTTGGCTTGAGTCTTTCTTTTCAACTCAAGGCATCTGCCACCACATTTGCCTTGCCTGGGTGGTATTTGATCTCACATTCATAATCACTAAGAAGCTCGATCCACCGCCTTTGGCGCATATTCAACTCTTTCTTATCGAAGATGTACTGGAGACTCTTGTGGTCAGTGTAGATGACACATTTTGTCCCATAAAGATAATGTCTCCAGATTTTAAGGGCAAACACCACCGCACCCAATTCCAGGTCGTGGGTGGTATAATTATTCTCATGTATCTACAACTGTCTTGACGCATACGCTATCACTTTGCCTTTGTTAGGTTCACATAAATGGACCCGAACAAAGAAGCTTCGGTCACTCGAAGATTCAAGATAAAAGTCTAGCTCGAAAGACTATGTTATTTAATGTTTATTATGTATAAGGGCCAAGATGTAAAAAGGTCAAATAGAAAGCCCTCAAAGGCAAATCCTTATTAGTATAAATACTCCTAGTTTAGTCAAATTAGGTTAGCTTCTCCATTATTATTTTCCATCTTAAGGGTTTGTAGCCTCTCTTTGTTTCTCTTAATAAAAGTTCTTAATGTTTAAATCTTTTGTGCCATTGATCTTGTGCTTCATACATGGAATGATCTAGGGATCCTACAATTGGTATCAAGAGCCTACAAGATTGATGTATTGATTTGGTTTGTATTTTTGTTTTATTGATTTCGAAAAAAAGGGGTTTATGATTATTTGTTTGTTTTTGATTCTTGATTCAAAGATGGTGTATGTTTAATCTAATATCATTCAAACCATCTTGTTAGCAATCAACGATCTCGTGTTTTTCCTTTGTTCTTGTTGTTTTGGTTCGAAAAGTGTTAAAAAAGACGTAGCGATCGAACGAGTTCTTGCTGTTTCGATCGAACGAGTGAAAAAAAAAGGACGATCGAACGAGTGACGATCGAACGAGTGGGAAATCAAGCGATCGAACGAGACGATCGAACGAGACGATCGAACGAGAGGACGATCGAACGAGACGTTCGAACTAGACGATCGAACGAGCAATTTTTTTGACCGAACAAGCAAAAAAAAAAAAAAAAATTTTTTTTGTCGGATTGTTCTGAAATTTTTATACCAGCTCGAAAACGGCCCAACGGTCAAGACTCTTCCTCTTTGAGCAAGAGCCCTGTCATTTTTTGGCCATTCGGAGTCATTTAGGCCCTCAAAACTGCATTTTACTGTTTAAAAATTACCCGAAAATCACAAACCTCACACCAAGTCATCAATCATCAATCACTTAAGATCAGATCATTCATAAAACAGACAGTTCATTCCAATGGCAACCAATGAAGAAACAAATGCTGCTGGCAACCGATACTCGTCCACCATGTTTGGATTGAAAGTGACTCACGAGTCCTTGGAAGATCGTCTACACAGTATATTCGAGGCAAACCCAATGGCAAGCTGATATGGAAATCTATCCAGAATGGACCTACACCTCACCCTATGATCACTGATCCTCCACCTACTGATTCTGCTGCTGTGCCTGCACAAGGAGAAACTTGACTCTTGATTCAAGTGAAGAGGAAAACACTTGAGTATGCTGATACTCAATCTGAAAATCATTCTAGAGTCAATGCCTTTCCTAAGACACGATCTTCAACATACTCAATCAAACAAGCACTTCAAAGGAGATTTGGGAAATGTGGAAATCTTATGCAAAGGATCAGGTAGGACTCTTCAACAAAGGAAGAAGAATTCTTTTGATGAGTACGAACGCTTTCGTGCTATTGGAAAACGAGTTCCCCATTCTGACACTTTGTGCGTTTCCACAAGCTTGTGAATGACCATGAAGATTACTCATGCTGAAATCCCTACTCATCCAATGAACACTAAATTTGTCAAACAATCTATTCCAGCTATTGGTAAGTATGTGACTAATGTCAAGCAGAACATGGAATATCTCAACCACACCTTATGTTCAGATCTATACTCATCTCAAAGCCTAACGAGCCTCATGCCAAAAAGACTCTCAAGAAACATGAGCAGTCTACAAGTTATTGTTGAATACCACTGCCTATGTACTCACACCACATCTGCACCAGCTCTTTTCATCACCCTCAACTCTAGTCCCTCACCTACTGCTCATCACCGAATGACGCTGATGGCCCACCTATGAATCAAATTGCCCAATCCGCTTAAGTGTTTCCAAAGCATTTCACCAACCAACAATCAGCTCAGGAACTTGCATATCCTCTAACTCAAGGGCTCATGCTACGGTGCATGAGATGTCACATTCGATTTACGAACCAATTCCAGAGGAAAGCTCCAAGTAATGTTTGGAATAGCAGGTGTCAAGAGCAAAATGATGATATGGTTTACAACCTGCAGAGGAAAGGACATGTTGCGAAGGCATGTAAAGAACCCAGAGAAAGATTGACTCTTAGTACTATCAAAGATAAAGCTTTACTGATGGAAGCTAAAAAGAGAAAGGAGATGTGTTGGAATGCAGAAGCTGAAGCTTCCCCGCTTGATGTGGAATGTACTGCACCTTATATCAACCTCAGGCACTAACTACAACAAACATGTTTCAAGCCAATCATGAGGATGCTTATGACTCAGAACGTGGATGAAGGACCCAATGCTGCTGGTCGCTTCAATTCTGCCAACGTTGTCCATCCACTATGCCAACCAACAATTCAGATCAATGAGGTAACTCCAAAAGAACAATCAAATCCTTGATAATAGGATTATCAATTGAAAATCAGGTGAGAATGCACCAGGAAGAACATTTAGACTCCGATGCTGAGACTGAGATTGATGACAATACGATCCCGTATCATCAGTATCTTCTTGACACCGAAGCCCAAAATGTTCCAACTGAGTATCTTCAAAGAACACATATGAAAAGTTTCTATGATTCCCTCTTAAGACTTGCAAACCCAACTAGACGGACATGCTAAGGTTAACCAAGAAAAATGCTTAGAAGTCGAGACCTAAAAAATGAGCTTCTTCAATGCAAGCAAGAAATATATCGTCTAGATACCCAAAAGGTCAAACTTGATCTTGAAAACAAAGTTAGACAGGAGCAAGCCCTAGTGATTCAGCGTAACAAGCATAACGCTGAACTTGTGCAAGAAAACGATTTGCTTAAATCCACTCTTTCAGGAAAAGAAAAATCAATTGCATTTTTACAATCTGAAAAGGAAAATATTTTATCTGAGAAAAAGGATCTAGCAGATAGGTGTTGATTCTAATTTGCTTGTTAAACATTCTGTTTCTGTTTCAAAAATGAACAATGTTTGTGGTGCATGTAACAAATCTTTGGTTTTTGCTAATTGATCAGCTCTGACTACACCTTAAAATATATATAATATAATAAAATATCAAATATATAGTAAGAATAGTCTAAAAGCAGGTGCTCAACTGTTTTGTATGATGCTGATACCCTCTTTCATCACTTCCCCACCCCGTTAGTATATGGATAGTGAGAGGTCTTGGTTCACAAGATTGTTAGCATGAAAAAGATGACGAAAAAACCAGGGCATGTTCGACAGCAAACGTCTTCTATGCCAAGTTAATGCCTTTGTTCGTTCCCTCAGGGGGGAAATAGGAATTATCTGGTGATTCAGGCGTATTGGCTTTCTGCCAACTGAAAATTGCTGTAAGCTAGTAATTCAGCCACAACATGGTTACTCCTATATGTTCGTAAAGGTCGACCTCCAACCAAGTTCTGGCGTCTTAGAACAGTTAATGCTGTTTTTCTCAATCGAAGGTATCATAAAAGAACGAACAACACAAAATCGGACTATGTTTCTGATTGGTGTTTTGAATTATGCAAAACAGTTTGTTGATCAACAACTAGGTACCATTTTTACGGACATTTCAAAAACCATATCAAACTAGCTAAGATACATTTTTCAAAGAGATAGAGAATTGAAACAATTTTTGATGAATTGGAGGGCGGTAGTATGAACAATGTGTTTTGATAACATGAACCGGACCATAGAGAAGATAAAATCTTTTAATCATAAATGAATGCTTAAATGCTGAGTGTTTTGAAACAGGATATCTGCTCTATTGGCTTACTTCTGATATTTGTTGTGCCCCCTAGTTCGATTTGCCTTTGCGAAGATTTAGATCTGCTTTTGCGATAGGGAACACACTAGTGTTCTTGAGTTGAAGCTGAGATTTCAAAACGGAATCAGCTAATTTCTGAATTCTGGTTATGTTTTGCATTTTCTCGAACAGAATTTATGTTAGTTTCAATCTTTAAATTTCAGAACTATATAAACAGTGCATAGACTCTTCTAGTGCCTCCAATGCATTTTTGAAATTAAACAAGTTTTTAAGACAACAGCTTCAAGGGAAAGATGACTTATGCAGGAATTTAGATGCTCAGATCATACATCATGGAAGGTGATGAAGGTAGGTACCACTGAAGGTTGTTGTGACAACAAGCGTTAGAAATGCAGAATTCAGTTGAAAGATCGATTACCTCCCTTAGGATTCAGTAGAAGGCCTTATGGTGAAAAAGTAGTCTGAAAATGGACGGTATTGAAAACTGTCAAAGGCGAATACTCACCTCACGTTACTGTACACTGAAAAAGCTTAGTGCCCCTTCATGTGTGAGGTAATACCAAGCTGAAAGCAAGTGATGGTACAACAAGTATAGTGGACCTTCAAACCTCTGAGACACTAAAGTGCTTGCTCTGGAATGTACCACATTAGGTTCTAAGTATTTCCACCACCCAAAGTGCTAACTGGGTCAAAAACAACCCCTTGGTATCACCTAAAGAGAAGCAAGGTAACTTTTCAGTTTTGAACCCCCCAGACCCTTCACTCATACCAACTCAAAAAAACAGTAGTGCATTCCTAAGATAAGCAAATAAGTGTGTGTGCCATGTCTACAGGAGTAATACCACTTCTGGAGCCAGCAAAAACTGTGCCTAAGAGAGCTCGCCTCGGGAATCATAGTTCTTAGCCGGTTAAGAGTGCGAATGCAAGGAAAGTAGAAGCAAACATAGGACTTTGAATTAAAAGAATCGTTTGTTGATTCTTAATTTGCTTGTTAACATTTGTTGTTTCTGTTTCAAAGATGAATACAACTGTTTGTGGTGATGTAAAACAAATCTTTGGTTTCTGCAAATCATAATGATTGTTTGGTTATATGTGATTGTTTCTGTGAATTGTTAAACCCACCCGACACTAAGCGTTTAACGCCCTAACCAGGAAAGAATGGAAACAGTTAAGAAAGTCTGGAGGAAACATTAGCAAACCTGTGCTAATAGCAAGCCTCAGTGAAAAGCCCCACTGGAAGGCATTTTCTTTATTGCGAAAGTATCTTTAACTAGGATATGGAATCTATTGATAAAGCCAATAGATCTACCCCCGGTGCTAGTTCTTGCCCCAAAATAAACTATGGTCTCTAGGTTTGCTGTATAAAGTTAGTGATCGAAAGGCAGGTTCCAAAGGGATCTCTGGTATTTTTGATTGTTAACTAACCGGAACCCTTCAGGGCATCCTATCACCGTAAATGTTTGTGTTACCGCAGGTAGTACAGATTGTTCTATGGTATCTGGATTCTTGGGGGGGATGTCAAAAGACATTTTTATGACCGGTGCTCGTGCACGTCTTATCTACTTTGTAGAAAAAGTTCATTGGTATGTGAGATTTCGGCAACGTGAAGATGCAGCTTTCATTGGCTATGGTGATTTTAAATGGGTGACTACTATACTCTCGAGTTCTATTTGTGAGGACTCAAGCACATACTTATTCTCGGTTAGGAAGTTTTGTGATGGAGGTTTAGAAGTTGCATTCCGACAGCATTCATGTCACATCCGCAACTACGATATGGTGGATCTACTCAAAGGTTCACGGACAACCAACCTGTACTCCATTCACATGAATGATATGATTGTCAGCTTCACCAGTCTTGTTGCCTTACAAAAGCCTCTTCAACGAAGTCATGGTTATGGCATCGTCGGTTGAATCATCTGAATTTCGGGACATTGAACGAATTGGCTCGGAAAAATCTAGTCAGAGGATTACCCATGCTGAAATATAACAAAGATCATTTGTGTCCATCTTGTCAGCTCGGTAAAAGCAAGAAAGCATCACATCCACTAAAGACGGAAAACACCAATACTGAAGTTCTCCATACTCTACATATGGACCTCTGCGGACCAATGAGAACGGAAAGTATCAACGGAAAGAAGTATGTTTTGTGATTGTGGATTGATTACAAAAGATTTGGTTGGGTAAGATTTCTCTCGACATGATGAAACTCCTCAGTGATTGAGAAGTTTATTGTCGAAGGCTCAAGCGGCCTTAATGCAATGTTCGTTTCGTCAGAACAGATAATGGAAACGGAGTAGTTTGTGAACAATAGGCACTCGTCTGATGGTTTGAGAGTGTCGGAATTTCTCTTGAAACGAGCGTTACCTGTGCTCCACAACAGAACGGCCGTTGTCGAAAGACGGAACCGAAAAACTCTTATGGAAGCTGCTCGTACTACTGCTTCATCTTTGCGAAGGTCCTTGTTCCTATGGGCTGAGGGGCTGTAGCCACTGGCGTGTATACTCTGTAATCGATCTCTTGTAACACACGCTTCACGGAAAAACCTATTATGAACTGCTTGAAAGTGAAGGAAAGAAACCTAGTTCTATTAATACTTCCGAATATTATTGGGCATCTCTGTGCTATCCTACCAATGACTTACGATGATGTTGGTAAAATCAAGGCGAAAGAAAGCAGATATAGGTATATTTGTTGGCTATGCACCACCAAGGAAGGCGTACGAATCTACAACAAAAGAACGCGCAAGATTCGGAAACGTTCATGTTGCCTTCGATGATGAACTTTCCGAAGGGATTGACGTCTGTTCAAACCATTCAGGGCCTCGGCCACCTCAACTAATATGACGTCTGTGACAACAGTACAGAACTTGAACTTACTGCTTTACAAGTTCAGGACGCAGCCCGTTTCTACACATAGTAAAAAGACCCAGAACACCTAGAGTCCCTCCTACAAAGAAAAGGTAGATGATTTGTTTCAATGGTTTGATGATGATGAGGTTATTCCGATACCTCCGGTTGTTTCGATAACTCCGGTTAATGTTCCAGCTGCCCCGGCACCCGAGAATGCCCATGGTTCACCTTCCACAACAGTTAATCTTAGAAGGCGCTTCCTGAGTTAAGAAAGCCTCTTGCCTCATCAAATTCCTCTCCCAGACTAGTGATTCTGTGATGAAACACTGTTCGATCATTGTTGACAGTAATGTGTTTGACACCCATAATGCTCCTGAAACGCTTCAGAAGCATCTTCCTAACTATGTCAAATATCGATGTTACTCCCAACGACCAATTTACTCTCGTGCAAATATGGACTCAAGCACATCGCTGAAAACTTATTGGGGATAAAGATCGACTCTGTCTCTACCAGGAATACAGCTAGAAACCGAGCGATGTGGTTGTTTCTTCAATGTATTCTTAAATCCTGTTGAAACAAAGAACTTACTAAGACAAAAAGACGTAGAGCTAATGTGCTGGATGAGGCTTGCAGGGAAAGAAATCATGAAGTATTGAGGTCTAGATGTATGGATACTTGTACCCTGTCCAGTTATATTTCTTATCATCCCGCTTAAATGGGTTTTCAAAATTAAGTTGAGGAATTATGGAGGACGTCTTGATTGAAACAAAGCACGGTTGTGAGCGAAAGGTTATCGTCAGGAAGCTGGTATTGGTTTTGTAGGTATCATTTGCTTCCGGTTGCTAGATTAGAATCTATAAAGCGATCAGACTCTTCATTGCTCACGCAGCGTGTTTATTGTACATGGTCATCTTCCAGATGGACGTAAAAACGCTTCCTTACGGCGAACAGAATGAAGTTGTCTATGAAAGTCAACCAGAGGATTTGTATGTTCCCGGAGATCCATCGCATGTGTACCGACTCAAGAAAAGCTCTTATGGACTCAAACAAGCGCCACGTGCATGGCTTTGACACTATCAAGTTTCTAAATCAAGTCAGGATTTACTAAAAGGCTAGTGGTCGATTCACTACACTCTTCAGGAAAAACAGGCAAAATCTTTCATATGGTACAAATATATGTAGATGATATTATCTTTGCTCTACCAACCCCAAAGCCTGCAAACTATTTGCCATTTGAAATGAAACTCAACTTTCAAGATGTCGATGAGGGGTCAATGGGCATTCTTGTTAGGATTACAAGTTTCTCAAAAATCCCAGAAGGCATCTTTTATTCAACCAATCAATATGCTCAGGAAATCTTGAAAAAAGTTTGGATTTTGACTCATGAACACCCATTGACACTCCATTGGCGGAGCATGAGCGTCCCAACCTTGATGAAGATAGATAAGGGAGGAAAGCTAATAGATCCTACACGATTTCGTGTTCTATGGTTGGGCTCCCTTATGTATCTTAGTGCATCTAGACCTGACATAGTATTTGCTGTTTGTATGTGTGCACGATACCAGGTTAAAGTTCCTTATGAAATGCAACCTCACTGCTAATAAAGCGGATCTTTCGATACTAAAAAGGACCATGTCACATGGGTTGGGCGTATCCGAAGGATTAGCTTTGAACTAAAAGATAAGCTTTTGCAGATGCTGACTATGCAGGATGTCATGACACACGGAGAAGTACTTCTGGTTCAGCTCAATTTCTTGGACATCGGCTTGTTAGCTGGTCATCCAAAAAGCAGAAAAGTACTGCCATCTCCACTACAGAAGCTGAATACATCGCCCTATCAGGATGCTTGGTGCTTCAAATCTCCTCTGGATGCGTTCTCAACTCAAGGACTATGGATTTGCGTTAACAATGCGAGAATTCCGATGTATTGTGTCAATCAAAGTTGCTATTGCCTATGCGGTAATAGATGTTTAACACTCGCGCTCCAAGACATTGATTATCCTGTCACCACTTTATCAAAGAGCAGGTTTCGATCAGGAAAGTTGTTGAGTTATATTTCGTGGAGACAAAATACCAACTGGCTGACATTTTTACGAAGGCATTACCGAGATGAGAGAGCGCCTTCACAAACTCTACTCCACTTGCTTGGAGTAAAACAAATGTCACAGAATCTCTGAAGGAAACTAAGGACGATGTCTGGTCTCGTAGTAACCAAGTGTTTCACAATTGTATCCTGTATATTGTAAAAAAAAAAAAAAAAAAAAAAAAAAAAAATGGCTTGCAGTTATTTCCGACTGTAACCGATTTTATCCCATGAGATTTAATGTTAGTTTCAGTGAATTAGTTCTTCAACCAGACAGGAGTTGTCTAAGCCCCGGACCATTTTTCTAATAAACAATTTTGTTTTATCAAACATGTTCGGATGACCAAATCAGACTGTGACTATAGCTTCTGGAGATAAAAAAGGGTCATAGTTTGAGGAGGGAGAGAATCAGTACTAATAACAGTTTTGCAAGGTAATCCAATTGGACACACTGTATTGCTGATTCTATTGGACGAGAGAGATTGAAAACAACAAATGCTCCAACCGTCAGACTCAGATTGATTTATCATTCTGGTCTTGGTAACTATAAGGTTTTATGTTTCATTACTACTTTGATATTTGTTGCTATTTCCCTAACCTATACTTTGAGGGGGAGATTGATAACATTTTAGTCCATTCTAGATCAATTCCATTCACAAGTTTCATACTTTTGATCGGCGGGAGAGAATGTGACTTACACATGTAAACGGATACATTATTGGATTCGATTGATTATTAAATGCTAAAGTCCAATCATGCTGTGCTAAAACATCTTTCGATTATCGACGCCATGTGTAGGGGATAGCATAAGTGGTAATTGATCAAATAATGTCAAGGTACCAATAGTTTGACTGTTATACACCGTACCTTGATAAATGACAAGGAATCTTTTGTTTCATGTTCGTGAAAGTGATCTTATGAATGCTGAGGAAAGAGATGTCGTAAACCAGGGTATTCGTAATGAATGCTCTTTGGCCCGGTATTAGGATGCGCCCACTAGTGAAGTGGATTTCCTTAGACAAGTACTGTACAAGTCGTTGGATTTCCCAAGGCATTCATATCTCTTTCGGGATTTTTTTTTTTATTTTCAAAACATCATCAGAGCTTTGATTTAAACTTTCGTTTGTGCCTCCAAACAAATTTTATGAAGCACATCGAATGTTTTTCATAATCTTTTTTGCCCCAGGCCTTATACTGATACTTAATTGTATTAAGAAAGAAAAACGCTGAAAAAGGAAAATTAACGGTATAGTCAGAGATATGTAAACTGTACTGACTCACTCTTTACCATTCTATTAGTAGAAATACTTATAGTGTGTTTGTTTGTATTTTCGGGCATTAGAGTTCTAGAGTAACGGCGAAACATTAGGGAATCTGATTACTTAGGTATTAGATGGAACTAGTTGTCAGTGCCGGAAAACCTGTCAAGAAGGTTCTTTGAATGAATCTATTCTGATCACAGGTGCAGTATTCATATGTAATCTATTGATACTCACGGGAATCAGAGGTTAATGTAACGACCAGATTGAGTATGTCTATTACTCGGTCCCTTCAAAATTATATACCCTTTGTGTGTTACAAAATGTTTTTTTCTTGAAATACATTAACGTGGATTTTTTTGACATAACAAAATGTTTTTGTTGGTGGACTTAATTGTTCTATCATGGCGAATTCGACTCAAAGTAACCGAGGCAAGACATTAGTGGCTCATATCCATACCACAGTTATCTGGAAGTAATCAAGAAAAGCTTACAATCAATGCTCCGCATAATCTCTGAAAATCAATGTCTCTTCAATGCAAAAGTTTCAAATGACGAGAAGAAGATAATCATCAAAGCTTTCAAAGTTCCAACAGATTATGAGCATGTGAGACTAAAGGATAGCATATGGCAAAATCTAAGTGAAAGGAGATCACAAAGTAATTCAAAGAAGTAAAGCTTAAACAAGTCAAAGATCAAGATCAAGTCATCACATCAAGTTCTAAAGATCATGATCAAGGTATTAAAGATTGAATTACCAAAGCACAACAAGTGAAGTACCCCATAACACGAGCTAAAGAAACAAGCACGATGTGAGCTTCTTCTCATGAACTCAATTCTGGGGGATGATTGTTAGGATCTTAAAGGGACCCAAACAAGAAGCTTCGGTCACTCGAATTACAAGACAAAAGTCAGTGAAAGACTATGTTATTTATGTATTTTATGTATAAGGGCCATGTTGTGAAAAAGCCCAAAGAAAAGCCCTAAAAGGCAATCTTTATTAGTAAAATCACCTAGTTTAGTCAAATATTAGGTTAGCTACTTCATTTCATTTTTATCTTAAGGGTTTTGTAGCACTCTTTGTTTATTCATCAAAAGTTTTGATGTTAATCATTTGGTGTTCATTGATCTTGTGCTTAATACTGGCTTGATCTTGGGATCTACAATCTAAACTTGGCAAATACTTTTACAAATTACAGAAAGGAAAAAGTTTTTTTAAATTAAAAACTAAAAATTACACTCTTTAAATTTTTACTCCTCCCCTGGCTCACTAGCCCTATTTATACAAAGATGGAAAAAGGTTTTAAAACTAAAATCAAGCTGAAGTCTTCTGTTTTTGACTTTCATTGACTTTGCTTTGTTTGAGCTTGATGTGTTTGTTTGCTGAGGATAAAAGCTTCCTTGTGTGCTGCTTTGTGAGTTATAACTCCACAATATATCCTGTTGGCCCTTAATTTCCTTGTATTCTCTCTCAACTTGGGATCGAAAAATGCCCTTGGATTGCCACTTGCATTTGGGCCATGTGGGGTGGAGCTGGGAGTGTGTTGATGTGCAGGGTGCTAGAAGTATAGAAAGCAAAACAGAGGTGCTGGCTTGGTTTTTGGTTTTGCGGGAAAGATTGGAAAAATGAGTATAACATGTTGGGTTGTGACAGAGGGAGAGGTTGAAGATGATTAAGGGTATGTTATGGTTTGTGTAAAGAAAGGCCTCCACTTTAGATTCTGCTTTTCATTCTCTTTTTCCTCTTTCTTTCTTTTATGAATGAAATTTCCCAAATTGGCATAATCAGCCCTTGTCTTTGTTTCCTAAATAATATAACTTAGGGGTTTGGCATTTTTGACCCCTCAAGTTATATTTTTCTTTGCTTTTCTTCTTCTGAGTTGACGTGACTTTTGACTGGAGGATTCGTTCTTCATACACTTTTCCATCCCGTGTCCGGTTTTGGTCGTTTGGCTTGGATTTTCGGTCTTTTTGTGGGGATATTCCGTCCTGCACAACACAATTAGCAAAACAAGCATATATTTGCATTTGAGTCCGTTTTTGGTTATTTTTAGGGCTCATTTGTAAAGGTAAACGGTATGTGTAATTAAGCCACATACCAAAATCCCCCCAAACTAAGATGTTGCGGTGTCCCACGCCTAATGCTATGAAAGTAAGCGCTTGAGAAACCAAAAAATCTCAAATCCCTCGATAATAACTTAGAAGTAGCCAAGCGTTTATCAAAGGGAATAAAAGAATCAATAGCCTCGACAAGTCCCGGTTCTCACCAAATTTTATATTTACACAACTATTCTAATTTATTTTTTTGATTTTTCATTTTTTCATACATGTTTGACTTCCTTTATTTATCAACAATGGGATCATAGAATGAAGAAAACGTCTGTTAGAATAATCCACGGACGTGCCTGTCGGATAATTTCATCGTCCCCGTTTTTTTCACCAAGTCCTAAGCTAAGCAAATTAAACAGGATCATTGTCAGATATAAGTTTATGATGTTAAGCCCTCTACTTATGACGTTGTGAAACTTTTTTACTCCCAACATGGATATATGATTTGAATGTGTGTGCTCGTTTCAACCATAGATCAACTTATTTTCATAGTCATAATTCAAGATGAATCACGACTCAAAGCAACAACTTATTAGGTACTTGTAACTTGATTTTAAACCATAGAACTTTTTGCAACATATTTATCATTTTCATAAGTTCTTAAAGTGTTTGTGTGCTTAGTTTGAACACCTACCTAGGCCTCGCTCCCTAGTAGGATATCACAACCAACGACCGGTGTTCTTAGTTTGAAAACCCACCCCGTTGCTAGCGTAGTGGGAAATCACATCAACACCTTCTTCCTAATATGGCTAAGGATCGGATTGTCTTAGTTTGAACCCTCACTAGACCTTTCTTCAAGTGAGTATCACAACACAACCATATCCCTAGAAGTATGACGTTATTAGTTTTGAACCCCCACCTCGTGGTTAGCGGGGCGAGATATCACGACACATCTTTTCTTTGTTCCATATAATCTAATGTATTGCTTCATTGGCATAATTTAATATTATGCATTTTTGCATTCTTACTTCATTCATGCATTCTTTGGCCATTTTACCTTTTCGAATTATTAAGAACATAAAAAATCTCGGCTTTAAAGTAATTCAAGTTACAAATTTGAAGCTTTTTCTAAAAACATTGATTGACTTAGTGAATTGAATTGAGTTCGTTGATTAGGTGTATAGAAGCTTATGGGGAAAAAAGAAACATCATGTTATTATATAAGTTTTTGAGACGAATCTTGCTTAAACTCATTAAACTTATATTTTAACTTCTATCATTTCTTGTTTTCACTTTTGTAAAATTCAAAGAATAGAATTCGTGAATGCAATCGGCTGAAGGAACTAGCTAGGGCTCAATACGCCCGATCGAGTCAAAAATTATTCTCATTCTACCCAAAAGAAAAGTCAAAACTGTGACAAAACACTTATTTTATTATTATTATTTATTTTTATTTTTTTGAAATTTTTTTAAATTTTTTCATTTTTTTGGTATTTTTGCAAAAATTTTGGTGAAAATACGGGATTACGTGGGTAAAACAATGCTGCAGGCTAAACAATCAAATCGAGTACTCCCCCCAAACTAGTACCTAAAAATCCTTTCCGTCTGATGTTTTGAAGGGTACTAGTTATCTCCAGGCGCGTTTATGAAGTATGCCAAATGATAAAAATCGTTAGTCGATTTAGTTAGGATATGGGTTCCCAAAATGAAGCTGGGATTTGAAGCTTGAGTCGGCTCGATTTAGACAAAACGAGAACATTGAGGAGCTTCACAATCAGGGCAATTCTCTGGACAATAAACAACAACAAATCACGAAACACAGGTGCGTGATAGAAAAGTCAAGCTATCTCACACAACAACATCACTCTATTCAGTACAATTTACCTTGTTGAGTCCCACAACTCTAGATCTACTGCCTTAGGTTATAAGGTTATTATTACCTTGGTAATCACAAGATAATAATGTGAGAAACTTTGTTAAAATGTTTCACCAAAGGCTATGCGGAATCTAACCTTTAGTGTTTAAGAAGAATAACAATGGTAATGGAATGGAACAGTGAATAACCAACAAGCCTTAATATTATTGATTAAATAATACGAGTACTCAAAAGTACTAGGGTTTACAAAACCTTAAAGCTATAACAATGGTGGAAATGTGTGTAAACTACACGTGTGTATGTGAGTGAAGGAAAAGGTGTCCCTAAAGCTGTATCCTAGACGCCTACCCTCTTTATATAATAGAGGGAGGTTACAAGAAACTCTAGCTTACTAATAAAGCTAACTAACTATTACATATTAGGTCCTCATTGTTTCTTCTTTCTTTATTTCTGCTTGTGGGTTTTGTAATCATCAAATCTGTAATTCCCAACAGGGATGTCTTCCACCACATCAATGGTTGAATCTCCCGAATTGGGATAATCAACATGAAATGATTCAAACTCGGGACGGGAGGTAGAATTATCGTCATCTTCCGAGTCGAAATCATCACTCTCAATACCCGGTGGTATTGAGTCATCACCATCAAGAAAAATGTCAATCTCCTCCATAAGAGAGTCACTATCCTCGACCGGGATAGGAGATGGAGAGAATGACTCGGTAGGATTTTCAGAATTAAATTCTTTCGGAGGGCAGGGAGAAGAGTTATCATAAAGCAAACTTTTCAAAAACAATGTATCTCCCTCCGGATCAAGGTTGATATCATCAATTCCCGGTAGAATTGAGTGGGGAAGAGTGAGTTCACCGGCGAACTCATCAAGAAGAGAATCGATCTTTTGAGAATCATTAATCGAAGTATCTCGATGAAGCAAAGATTCTAAAAGATCGGATTCGGCATTAAAACAAAGATATTCAATTCCTCGTGGAATTGAATTGGTATTTTCTAACACCTCATCATTAATTAAGCAACATATTTTATAGGACAAAATGAGATCGAATAACTTAAACCGATAATCAACTTGCTTCACGGTAGCTCTCTAAAAGAAAAACGTACAAAGGAGCGGAGGAGTAGGCAAGCGCGAAGCTATTAAAAACCTTCTCCTTTCGGGTCGTAGTTCCTCGGAACAACCCTCCTTATACCCCTCTTATAGTTTGTTAATCTCTTAAAGGGGAGCCGTATTTCACAAGTGACACAAAGGCAAGTTTTAAATCTTTTGTTCGGGAATTTATTATGATAATGCTTCAGTTGAAAGCATTATATTGATGATGATTTTTATTTATAATTATAGACAATGCTTTTATGTTTTTTGTTTTTCTTGTTTTTATAAAAGAAAAAAAAAATATATATATATATATATATATATATATATATATATATATATATATTTATTGTTTTTTTTAGTTTTTAAAATAATAAGAAGAAAATATTCACAAACGAGAATGATAACTTCACGAGGAAGGTTCTTCAAGTCACTACTCGTCAAACCGTAACGATATTGTCGCAACACACCTCCCCGACAGCGGCGCCAAAAATCGGCAAGTTCCTTTTACTACATATAAATATATAATAAATATATAAATATATAACAAATAGGATAATATCAATAGTAGTAGTATAGTAACCGGAAGTATCGGTCACTCACTCCGTTATCCACAAAGTTTAAAACCGGACCCGGGTCGTTTATCCCCGACGTGACGTGAAATTGACGGTTACGTTATTGGTTTGACAATTGGATGCTTGAATGAAAGAAAAGAGTTGAGTGGGTTTTCTAAAACTACGGGAAATTAATGCAATTTAAACTAAGGTAAACTTAAAACTACGGGGAAAACATAAATAGGC
>BQNB010001437.1:2606-29745 GCA_026074375.1 Tanacetum coccineum
TTAGAATCATTTTCCATGCTTCATGGAAGAATAAATTTCCACTAAAACGAAAAAGAATTAATTCTTATGATACTACATTCAATGACTACCAAAATTTCATGAATTAAACTTAGAAATTAATTATTCCGATGCATGTATTTGTTTGATGATGTAGCATATCGAATAAAAAGAGAAATAGAAAAGTAAGTGTGTGACTCTCAGATACCCAAGTTTGGGTGTAGAGTCTAATAATACTACTTAGAGCATCCACAATGCATAAAACATGAAAAGCTTTTTGCTAGTTTTATAAAGCTTTTGGAATAGCTTTTTTGCATTGTAGCATGAGGTTTTACAATAGTTTTTACAAATGACTTGGCCAACACAAAGCTTTTGCAAAAAGCTATTAGCCATTTATGACTTATGCATTAAAGGCATTAAAGGCATTAAATGCAAAAAGTCATAAAGACTTGTTTGCATTGTGGATGCTCTTAGTTTTGTTAAAAAAATACAAGTAAAACCACTTTGATATTTAATTATATAAAAACTTATTTAGCGGCTAAAACAATGTCGTTTTAGTCCGCTTAGGCTCCCGGGTGGGTTTTGGGCTGGGTGAAAAAAATGGGTCGGCCCCTTTTTTTTGTTTCTTCTTTTTCCACTTACACTACATGCACATACACAAAATTGAGTCTTTCGGAATACGCTCTGAAACATTCCTAGATACTCTCACCCGATCGTGTTACAATAGAACATTGCATATCTTTTACGCGGGTTAATAATGTGGGTTTGAGGCACGATATTTATAGTCTTTATGGATTCTGGTGCATGTGATGAGTTGGGAATTCGTTATATTATTTAGGGGGGTTAATCTTGGTGGTTTGTGGTTGTTTTGCAATCAGTTCTTACTGAATTCAAAAAAACTGAACAATAATCAAAGATAAATGAATTAATTAAACTTGTTTAGATGTTAATTAATGAAAAGGTAAATTTTACTCAAAAGACTCAAGAATCAAAATCACAGATTCAACAGACTGAGTCATCTAAGTCAGTTGACTCATAAAAAACGAGTCAAGATTCTAAACCCAAAGTTTAGAATTTTGGCTCATCCAAGTCACTCAGGCCAAAGCCTATTCAAAAACTACAACTTAAGTGTGAACTCTGTCACTATACCAATCACTCAACTGATGATTGCTATAGGATTCTCTACTGCATGATATGCAAAAAAGAGGATCATAGGACCTCAGATCATGAAATGTATAATGCTTCACTAAAAAAGAGTGAAAATTACAAGGCTCATCTTTATCAGTATGCATCTCCTTCCAAGCAGATCCTGAAAGCTAAGGCAAATCCTTTCCCATCATGCACACACTGTGGTTTTAATGATCACAGACATGATGATCGTAGAAATTACATTGAGTGTGAAATCTGTGGAAGTTATGATCACTTTACCTCAGGACACAACCGTGTCATTCATATCAGAGAAGGAGTACTAGCTGAGTCCTCTCAGTTTAGTGAGTTTACAATTGGTGTTAAGTGTAATACATGTGGAAGCATTGTGCACTCCAGCATTGACCACAATGAATTTGATCACTTTAAAAGAGATGAGAAAATTCAGGCTACAAAGGCCAGGGAGCCCACCAAAAAGTGGGTTCACAAGAGAAACTAATCTAAGTTTATTATTTACGCAGAGACACATCAGGGAGACCATTTGGTACCTGGACAGTAGATGCTCAAGGAGTATGACTGGTGTTAACAGTTATCTGCACAAATATGTAGAGCAACCAGGTCTTAAGGTTGTGTTTGGTGATAACTCATCTTGTATTACTGAGGGGTATGGTTTAATAAACTGTGGGGGTATTATTTTCACAAAAGTAGCCTTTGTAAATGGTTTTAAGTACAATCTAATTAGCATTAGTCAACTCTATGATGCTAAATACATTGTACAATTTGATGATAAGCAAGTAATAAACTTTAATGCTAACAAAGAAATTGTCCTGATAGCACCTAGAAGAAATGATGTATATGTCCTTGACATGTCATCACTGACTTTAAATGGAGCATCTTTCTTTGCTAAAGCCTCAGAAAGTGTAAACTGGCTTTGGCATAAAAGGCTATCACATCTAAATTTTAAGAATATCAATAAACTTGCAAAACAAAAGAAAGTTCTTGGTCTTCCTTCCCTTGTTTATTCAAGGGATAAACCTTGCTCAGCATGTAAAAAAGAGAAGCATCATAGAACTTCATTCAAAACTAAACAAAACATCTCTACAAGGAAGTGTTTGCATCTTCTTTATATGGATCTATTTGGACCAGTAAGTCCAATATCTATAAATCATGAGAAATACAACCTAGTCATTGTTGATGAATCCTCAAGCTATACATGGGTTAACTTTCTCAGGATGAAGAATCAAGCACCTGAAATGATTATGTCTTTTATCAAGATGGTAGAAAACCAAAATGATGTCAAAGTCAAACAAATCAGAACTGATAATGGGATTGAGTTTAGAAATCATGATCTTGAAAGCTTTTGTGATAAGAAAGTAATTTCTCAGTACTTCTGTTCTCCCTATACACCTAAACAAAATGGTATAGCTGAAAGGAAGAATAGAACTCTCATTGAGGCTACTAGAATAATGATGAATGGATCAGTACTTTTTAAGCATTTATGGACTGAAGCAGTCAGAATAGCCTGTTATACTCAAAACAGATCAATCATTATCAAAATACATGATAAAACTCCCTATGAGATATTCCGAGAAAGAATCCATAATATCAGCTATTTTCATATGTTTGGATTCCCTGTGTTTATTCATAATCACAAAGATCATCTAGGCAAATTTGATGCTAAGGCTGATGATGGTTATTTCTTAGGATACTCTTTTGTCTCAAAAGCTTTCAGGGTCTTTAACATAAGACAACAAGTTGAGGAGACTTATCATGTAACATTTGATGAGAGTATGGAAGCCATACCAATACATCAGTCGATAAAATAGGAATTGATGATTTCTCTAGATATCCTCCTGATGAATTTGTTCATAAGGATGATCCATCTAAACAATATTAAGCAAATTATGATATCTCATACTATGTTATTCCTCATGATCGTTCACTCACTAAACTTAGCCAAGAAAAACATGTTCCTGAAGTGATTGCTCCAAACGAGACAGATATACCTCACACTAAGGATGCTGAAGGTCCTCCTGACCTAATCAACACTGAGGGAACTTATAAACAAAATTTTCAGGATGAACAAATTATTACCCAATCCACTAAAGGTCCATCAAGGAACAATACTGAAGTCTAAGTATCTATCATTGAATCATTAGTCCCAAATGTCCCTTAGTCTCAAACATCCAATCAAGCCTCTACAAGTTCTCATCCTGTTCCTCAGGATAGATGGTCAAAAGACCAACACATTGAACTTGTGAATATCATTGGTGATCCTGGTGAAGGCATGCTTACAAGAAGCATGGCCGCCAAGCTTATAGTTGCATCAGCTAGTAAATGTCTATTTGCTGACTTTATCTTTGAAATAGAACCTAGAAAGGGAATGTCCTGAGGTACTGGAAGCCACCCAGGATGGGTTGATGCAATGCAAGAAGAACTGGATCAGTTTTATAGAAACAAAGTATGGACTCTTGTTCCACTCCCTTATGGAAAAATAGCCATAGGCTCCAAATGGGTATTCCTAAACAAGAAAGATGAGCATGGTATACCCACTAAAAACAAAGCAAGACTGGTTGCACAAGATTATAGTCAGGAACAAGGAATTAACTAGGATGAAGCCTTAACACCAATGGCAAGGATAGAAGCCATCAGGATATTCCTTGCCTTTTGCTACATACATGAACTTCATAGCTTTCCAAATGGATATCAAAAGTGCCTTCCTGAATGGTAAACTAAAAGTAGAAGTCTATGTTAAACAGCCTCCTGGCTTTGAAAGTAGTAAGTTTCATGATTATGTCTGCAAGCTTAATAAATCCCTTTATGGACTGAAACAAGCTCCCAGGGCATGGTATGAGACTTTATATACTTTTCTTATTCAAATAAGTTTACCAGGAGAAGAATACATAACACATTATTTATTTATAAATCAAAAGGAGATGTCCTCCTTGTTCAGATATATGTAGATGACATCATATTTGGCTCAACAAGTTATAAACTTTGTAAACACTTTGAGAAACTAATGACAAAGAAATTTGAAATGAGTACGGTAGGAGAACTTACCTACTTCCTTGAATTACAAATCAAGCAAGATGACAAAGGAATCTCCATTTGTCAAGAATAGTACACTAGGAACTTACTCAAGAAATATGAAATTTCTGATTGTTCCTCGGTGAAAACATCTATGGTTCCTCCAAAAAACTTAGGTCCTGATCTTGCTGGCAACCCAGTAAATGAGACCTCATACAGAGGTATGATTAGGTTATTGATGTACCTAACTGCAACAAGGCTTGTTATCCTATTCTCCACAGTCTTGTGTGCAAGATATCAGTCCAATCCAAAGGAATCACATCTAATTGATGTGAAAGAATCCTCAGGTATCTGAAAGGTACTCCAAACCTTGGTCTGTACT
Organism: Tanacetum coccineum; assembly: GCA_026074375.1. Lineage (NCBI taxonomy): Eukaryota > Viridiplantae > Streptophyta > Magnoliopsida > Asterales > Asteraceae > Tanacetum > Tanacetum coccineum. Next base: position 7,159 of record BQNB010001437.1, read on the forward strand.
ATCCAAAGTGTTCAGGCTTTGATCTAAAAGGATATTCAGAATCAGACTATGCTAGTTGTAATATGGATAGAAAAAGCACCTCAGGTGCCTGCTAAATACATGGTGGAAGACTGGTTTGTTGGAGTGCCAAGAAACAATAGTCACTGGCTATGTCCTCAGCAAAGGCTGAATATGTTGTTGCTGCTGGGTGTTGTGTAGGTATTCTATGGATAAAAAGTCAACTCAGTGACTATGACATCCATTACAAGATGGTACCCATCTTTTGTGACAACACAATGCCATTGCTATATCCAACAACCCAGACCTTCACTCAAGAACCAATCATATTGATATAAGGTATCATTTCATCAAGGATCATTTTCTTAAGAGAGACATTGAATTATACTTCATCCCCACTGAATATCAGCTAGCTGATATATTCACTAAACCTCTGGATGAACCTACTTTTACAAGACTGAAAGCATAGTTAGGCATATTAAACATTGTTTGATTAGTCTTCCTAATTAAACGTGTTTAGTATGGTGTATATTCTTCTCTCCCTGATACCTTCTCCTTAAAACATATATGATGGACACATTAAATAAAGTAATTAAATGCTCTAAATATTTAGTTACTTAATGTCCTAGGTTGGTGATTGAACACATTAAATAAGGAACAAATATTCTTTATTTAACTGTCATCCAATAGTCATGGGTCCCTACTTCTTTTATATATCACTCAAATAACCCACTATGTATTTAATACGCACACCCACAAACATGATCCCTTCCCAATATGTCTTATCAAATGACTTTTGTCCGTTATCCATACGTCATACCTGTAAAAGTGCACGACAATGAAATGGCATAACAGTATCTGGAAAAAGAGGAATCGTGCAAGTGGTGGGTGGCAATATTAAATGTAGTTACCAAACCAATTTTAGCATTTTCAAAAATGAAAATTTTAAAAATATTAAAACCTTTTCACATCTACTTATAAATACCCCTAACCAAAGAAGTAACACACACAATTTTTCAAAAGCAATTAAACTCTAAAAAAAATTGCTCTAAAAGCTAAAAGTGTGTGTTTTTCAAATCTTTCTGGGTAAAAACTTTTATAAAATCTTTTTGGATTAAAGTTGTTCATCTAAGATATCTATCTTAGTATCTCTACAACCTTGATAACATATCAAGCATTTCACGACACTGATCAAAGTTGGTTCAACTTTTGACCATCTGGTGTTTGATATATTGCCATTGTCCTTTTGTTTCAAACCTATCAAGAAAGGCAACTAACCAAGCAATTGAGTATGCCCCTCAATGTGGTGACTTAACTGTGTAATCCTTTGTTTTTCAAACTAACAATGTTGTGGGAAATCTCAACTATCTATAAAATGTCCCAGCTTACAAGCCAATTTGCAAGTTCTTAATGAACTGCCTACTAAAAAGGCCTTTATAAAATGTCCCTCGGTCCTTTACCAAAACTTCCTCAGGGAGTTTCGGTGCACGACAATTTCCTATGACCCAAACCCACCTGCTGATGAGACTCAATCTCGTCCACTTAAAGAGTATCTAATCAAGTTCTCAGTGATGAATGGCAAGAAGCCATTGACCCTAGACTTTAAAACCTTTACTACATCCACTGGTCTTGATTATAATAATGGTGAGTATGTTGCTCATCCCTCTCCTGAGGCTGTTAAGGCTGAACTGGCCAAAATTATAACTAATCCAAGTTACCTGGACAAGACTCCTGTCCTGAAAAACTCCTTTCTTATGGCTTGGAGAATTTTGTTCATTTTTGTGGTTCAGGTTCTCAGCGAGAACTATTCATCTACTGAACATATCAATTCTATTCAGCAGATGATAGCCTATTATCTCATAACTAGGACAAAGGTTGACATTGGAGAGATCATTTACAGTGATCTCGTAACCAAGCTCGCAAGTAAGTCTAGGCAGAAATACGTTTCCTACCCGAGATTTGTTTCTTGTGCTCTAGAAGTGTTACTAGGTACTCAATACACTCAAGATAGAAAATTTAGGAGTCTTCCTAACATCCTGAGTAACTCTAATTTTTCAAAGGACCCATCCAAAGTTACTGAAATTGAATTGACGGCCCATATGATTGTTGTAAACAATTAGAAGGATTTAGTGTGTCCACTTCCCTTCTCTGGAAAGAAAAAGAAAGTGAAGTCTTAGACTGTGACTCCTACCCTTCCCAAGTCACAAGACCTTGAGGCTTCAGGAGCACTCTTTAAGAAGAGAAAAAAGCCTAAGTCCAAAAAGACACCCACTGAGACCAAAGTAACACCACCCACTGGGCCAGTGGAGGCATCTGAACAATCCCACTCAGTCTCTTCGGGCAACGTACCTGATCCTCAAGATCCAGAGAGAAATATACAACTCGCTGGTACGGGATTTCCTTCCACTTCACTCGATGAGGGCACTTGTAAATCACAACCTTTGCCTAAGGATACAACTACTAATCCCAAATAATCAAGGGGAAACGTTCAGCCCGCTTATAAGGGATTGCCTTCCATGGTTTCTGATGAAGGTACGGTTAAAACCATGTCGTTACCTGAAGGGCCACGTGGGGACAAAGACTCAGAGGGATTACAACCACCCGCTGATATGGAACCAATTACCAATCTTGTTGTTGATCCCTTAGGGACTAGTGCTAAGTACCATGTGGATGAAACCCAGTCCACTAGATTGAGGTACCGGTCCCTAACAAAAAACAAAGGCAAGACTTCTTCTAAAATGGAGCCGGATTTTGAAACCTTGCAACTTAAAACCTTTGCTGATGTCCAAGCCTTGCTACTATCTGATGATGAAATGGTTTAGGAAAGTGATAGTAAAGAAGTGTTTGCAGCTGGAGAGCTGTCACACCCCGACATAGGCAGAAACACGGGTATACGACAAGAATGATCAATCACAACACAAGATACATAATGGAGAAAACTAAAATGCATAAATAAAAAGTGTCATGAAGATCATTCACCTCAAATACAGATTTGAGTGAAGTCCCAACAAGAACACAACATATAGTCACTTACAAATCCAAATTCATATGCAGGGGTCCATATAATCTTAAACATCAATTCTCAAGAAAACAAATCCATAACATACTTCAAAAGCAAGACCTCTCAAACAAGATCCATACATGTTACACTTAAAGTCTGCTATCACACATCTCAACCTTAATAATCATTCTCTTCACCTGAAAATGATACTCGAAAACGTTAACAATAATGTTAGTGAGCTCGTAGGTTTGAAGAAAACCCAGTCGTTGTGCCAATATTTCAAACAATTAGATAATTGTGCTATATGACAGTGAATATATGCAAACAATCATAAACCCATGACTTAGCATCCTCGTTAATCATGTACTAAGACCTAGCATCCACGCTAGTCTTATCATCAGCATGTACCATCGCTCTTGGGGTCGCAACCCCGAGGTTATATGCACCTAAAAGCCTACTAGCTGGAGCATTTACAATAAGGCAGACCCTTTGTAGACATAGCAATTTCATGCTAATCACACTCATTGCCATGCACCTCGATGCAGGCAGAAACAATCATACCACATAATATTCACATAGCAGTCATAAGCACATAAATTGTCCCAAAAACAAAACAACATTTTGCACAGTTTCGAAAAATAGTTCAAAACACATTTGAGTATCAATTTCCCCCATCAAAAAAGATTTAAAAATTGAGGCTACGAGAACTCACCTCAAGCAGCCAACTCAATATCACCCAATCAAATGCAACGACGTCCGAACATGACCTAGTCCAATTAATGTTTCACCTAGACATTTATTTCCAAAATAGTTTTCAGGTTAGATGCATAGTGGTCAGATGCGCGTTGTACGGTCACCCTTAGCGTTTTCAGTGGTGTGATGGTTGTCAACTTATCCCCAAAAATATCATACTTCCAACCCATACCTTAGTATAATATATATACTTATACCTTGCTAATATAATAGATAAGTGTTAGCTTACCAATTCACAATCAATCACACGAATTTGCAAGAGAAAAACTAGAGAGAGAGAAGTTGTAGAGAGAGAAAGTAAAACAAAGAAAATGGTTACTTCACTAAAAGAGAAAAATGGAGCAACACCCTCTCCATACTTGGAGAGGGTTTATATAGTAAGTTACATGGGCTAGCCTTGGGTTTAAGTGGGCTTCCAAGGCCGGGCTTGATATCTAATGGGCTTAAAGCCCGTAACTAGGCCCACTTAGCATTATAGAATTCCTGAGAACATATACTAGACTAATACAAGGTTCGGGAGTCTTAATGACCATCACTTCACATAATACTAGGTCTAACAATCTCCCCCTAAGGGGTAGTCATTGCATAAGGCTTCACTTCTTGTTTTGTTCTTTAGTCTTGGAACCTTGTTGTCTTGGTAATTCTCTTGAAGTTCCTTTTGCATTCTTGTGATCATGGATCTTGATCTTTAACTTGATATGCTTTGACAAAATACTGATATCGTGGTCTTTGTCCTTGATTTGTATTGACAGTTGAGATCTCTAAATCTTTATCCTCGAATCTTTATGCCGCCTTGCGATCTTGTGTCTTCACCCTCATGCTTAAGGTCTTGAAAGTTTGCTAACAATCTCCCTTAATATTTTCTTTAACATGATTACTTGTACCACATTATGGTAGGGACGGTACTTGATCCATTCGTGATATATATCTTTGTTATTGTTCGGCAATCTTGTCAAAAATGATCCTTTTGGGGAGTGTAATACATCAAAGATTGCGAAATACTTTAACACATGTGCTTAGTGATAAACATACATAGATGAAAGTGTCTTTGTCACTTTGTCGAATACGGTTATAATAACCACGGTTCCCCGTTAATCAGTATAAATGATGCCTGTGAACAGGTAGAATTCATAAGAATCTCTTTGGTAGGGTTTCGCAGCTATACTATCCGTTCTCGTTACCGAAGCGTCTCAAAGCAGACAACACGATAAGAGTGAATCAGATAGTTACTATCTTTCTGATTGAGTCGTCAATTCATATACTGGACCATTACCGATATCCAGTTGACACAAGCTTGATTCATATAGAATATCGCAAGACACCTACCAAGAGCTTGTTTGATGTTGGCTCAAGCAGGATTTCCATCATCATTGTGAATACTAAAGAGTATCACTCTGATGTTCTAGCAGTTATCACAAGGATAATGCGTAGGACTTTTTGATATCAAATGTTGTATAATGATGTACGACATTTTGTATATTGGAATTTATGTCCTAGTGAGATCTTTGATGGATCTCGTTGGCTCTAGACTCTATAAGTGCACATTTGTTATTTGGTAAACGGAGGCTGGAGCGGATTGCCACCTTTTCAATATCAACGATCTCGGAATGAGAAAGCCGATAGCAACGTGTTGATCTCCATGAGAAATGAAACAGAACTCTTTTGAGAGATTCTGAGTGGTTAGGGAGGGTTGTGCATTGCATCACTGGGTCCATGATGTCAGTCTTTAATATCGAATCATCTTTGTGATTACCGATAAATTATGTATTGACCCGGTTTCTGCCTAAGGTTGTATGGAGGGCTTCTTTCTTTTCACCCTTTATCCTTACAATTCTTTTTCATTCTTCAACCCCTTCAGTGCTTACCGAGACTTCATGACTATTACCTTGTTAGGTTTGTTCCAGTACTAGCTCCATCTCAGTCGGCACTATTCCTTTATTCTCACTTTACTCCTTTTTTCGATCATACCTAAGACTTCTTATCTATCTAATGGAGTGTTCCTGGGTAGATCCCTATGACTCTGGCTGGATCATGGAATTAATATACCTAACCTTAACCGTCTTATAACTCCTTGAGAAACAACGGTTGGTCGGTCTTTGGAGTATTGCCATGAAGATCCATAAAACTTTTGATAAAAATCAATCAACGTGTCTGAGAAATCATTTAAGACACATTGAGAGTTTTCAGGGTTACCAAAAAGCCCCCCCTACACATATGCACCATATTATGAAAGAGTTTTGCACATGCGAGGTTTGAAAACGCACTTATAGATTGAAGATTGTATACGTTATTAATCCGTATTGATCACCTTTTAATCACTATTCTCCCCCTCAAAAATTGCATATGTGTTTACAATTTTTGACAATTAGTGAATTAAAAACAAGTTAATGTCCGGAATTCACATGAGCCTAAGTCCTGAGAGAACATGAGTGCATGCAGAATGAACTAATTATTATACTCCCCCTTAATTATAGAATAGAGTGAAAACTTTGGGTGGGAGTTTGTTAAGCACACAATTTTGAAAGACTTTGAAATTTATCTTTTTGAAAATATCTTGAAAAATTGTGCCCAACAAGAAAATGATGTCAGATGTATCTTACTAATTATCATTTTCTTAGTGCTTCTCTTGAAAATGGTAGATCGTATCCGTTATTAATCTGTACTTGATCACAATTTTAATCACTATTCTCACTCTCAAACATTGATATGTGGTTACATTTTTTGCAAATAAGTGAATTAAGAACAAGTTAATGTTCAAAATTCACATGATATGACCTCAAGTCTTGGCGAGAACAGGAGTGCAAGAGAATGAACAGTTATTATACTCCCCTAATATATAGAATAGAGTGAAAAACTTAGAGTGGAGTTTTTGTTGAGCACATAATTTTGAAAGAATTTGAAATTTTTCATTTTGAAAATATCTTGAAAGATTGTGCCCAACAAGAAAATGATGTCAGAATTATCGAATTAATTATCATTTCCTTTGAACTTCTCTTGGGCATTCAAAACTTTAAATATTTGTATGACTTTGCTCAAGACCGAGAAGGTCTGAACTTCCTGTTGTAGAGGATAAATGGACATTAAATAAAACATTTTTCCCTGTCTTTAGGTCGGAGTCCTAAGCTGACATTTACTTAGAAGTTGTTGAGAAAAAGTGAAAGGACATGTTTTGAAAGCATTTGAAACTCTCGCTCGAACTTCATTTATTCACCCGTGTTAATATTAATCAATATTTTTAGGTGCACAAATGTTATCGATAGTCGAGAGATATGTCGGAGAAGATTATTTTTGTATTTTTAAAATTTTCTGATTTTGTATTTTGCTTTTATAGGTTTTATATTTTTATATTTTGTTTTTCTGATAAAATATATACAAGGAATTAGTGTAATTTTGCAAGACGGTCAAGTTCCTGAGGAGATAAACTGCGCATACCAAGGCGACGAACCAAATAGTTGAATCGACCTACTGGAAGGGCTTTGGTGAAGAGGTCGGCCAGTTGGTAATCCGTCTTGACAAAATACAGTTCAATCGTACCCTTTTCCACGTGTTCTTTTATGAAATGGTAGCGGACAGCGATGTGTTTTGTTCTCGAGTGTTGGACCGGGTTGCAGGATATGGCTATGGCTGATTTTGAATCACAATAGATTGGAATCTTGTTGAAGTGAAAGCCATAATCCGTTAACTATGTCTGCATCCAAAGGACTTGGGCACAGCAAGTAGATAGAGACACATTTTTTGCTTCCGCAGTTGATAGCACCGTACAGTCTTGTTTCTTTGAGGACCAGCTAACCAGCTTTTCGCCTAAGAATTGAGCTCGACCAGAAGTACTCTTGAAGGTGTCTTTACATCCCGCATAATCAGCATCTGAAAATCCAGTTAGTTCAAAGCCAGATTCCTTCGTATACCAGAGACCCGTATTAACGGTTCCTCGGAGATACCGAAAGATCCTTTTAACCTCCTTGAGGTGCTTCTCAGTTGGCTTAGCCTGGTACCGAGCACATAAACAAGTGGCATGTACAATGTCCGGTCTACTAGACGTAAGATACATCAGGGCACCAATCATGCTACGATATTTTATTGCATCGACTGTAGACCCATTTTGATCAAGGTTAAGCTTGTCTTTGATCTCCATTGGAGTACCAACGGGATCACATGATTCCATTCCATATTTTTTAAGGATTTCTAACACGTAGTTGGACTGGTTTATGAAGATGCCACACGGGGATTGGTTAACTTGTAAACTAAGGAAAAACTTCATTTCCCCCATCATCGACTTTTTGAAGCGGCTTTTCATGAGGTCAGAAAATAGTTGGGTATACCTAGGGTGTGTAGAACCAAAGATAATATCATCAACATAGACCTATACCACTAAGATGTCATTGTCAAAGCACCTTATAAACAACGTTGGATCAATGGTGCCTTTGAAGAAGTGATTCTGTAGGAGAAATGTTGACAATTCATCATACCATGCCCTTGGTGCTTGCTTTAACCCACATAGTGCCTTCTTTAACTTGTAGACATGGCTTGGATGATCAACATCGATGAAACCTTCAGGTTGACACACGTACACGTCTTCTTTTAGCGTACCATGCAAGAATGCAGTTTTCACATCCATTTGAAACACAGTGAACGATTTGTGTGCAACATATGCCAAAAATATCCTGATAGCTTCCATTCTAGCAACTGGAGCGAAGGATTCTTCGAAATCAATTCCTTCCTCTTGGTGGTACCCTCTCACGACCATACGAGTCTTGTTTCAGATTACCGTGTTCTCTTCATCATGCTTGTTTTTGAATAACCAACTTCACTTAAGTGGCATTTTACGTGATTCGGAAGAGGATCAAAAACACCCCACAACAATCAAGCCTTTGAACTGAGAAGCTCTTCTTGCATGATTTTTCCCCCAATCCATGCAGTCAGATATAGGCCTCATTGAACATTCTTCGGTTCCCATGAGTGGCTACAACGTTAATGGCCTACAAGCACATGTCACCATCGGATAGGAGTCTAATTCCTTGTCAAAAACTAGCCGTGAGGGTTCCCTATCAATTGTCCAAAGGTGATCCTAGCTCCATTGATATTCATGAGGGTAGGTTGATAAAATTATGCATGTTCCGATGGTTCCACAAATTGTGAAGAGATGATGTCAGCACAATTGAGGATGGAGTACAAAAGGATTTACAAACGTATTTTCATCGAACATAGCATTTGGAACATTGTCAGCAATTGTTGCGGGTTGATGATAAATATGTTGTTGTGTTTCGAGCTCGTCAACATCCTGTGAAGTGTTTGGAAAATTTGTAGCTTGAGAGGATGAATTTGTTGGTGTCGGTGCGGTGTCTGCTGTTGTTGTAGTTGTCGTTGGAGTCTGAAGAACTTAAGGTGCTTGAGCAGCAGGAATAGTTCTTGGAGCAGCAGACGGTTGACCACCAATATGATCATCATACATAGATTTGAACAGTAAATCCAATTCACCCTCAGTTGGTCGCTGAGTTGTTATTGTTGACGGAGCATAAGGGAGATCGAGTCCTGAACTGATTTGTCCAGAAGTCAAACTTTGAAGCTCGGGTTTTAAACTGCTTTGTTCAAAAACCATAGCTAAAAGCTCATCAAATGTCACGTTCATGGTCTCCATGATTTTCTTTGTCCTTTGGTTGTAAACTCTGTAAGCACAGGAATTAGCAGAATAACCAATGAAAAAGCCAATGTCACCTTTTGCACCAAGTTTCCTAATATCTTCACGATCATTCTTGGGATAACAGAGAGCCCCGAATACATAGAGAAAGGAGATATCCGGTTTTCTGCCATTAATCAGCTCGTATGGTGTTTTATCAAATCGACGGTGAATGATGGAGCGGTTTTGAGTGTAGCACGCAGTAGCAATTGCTTCAGCCCATAAAAATAACGGTGCACGAGAAAAAATCAACATTGTTCTAGCAGCCTCCACTAGCGTGCGGTTTCTTCGTTCCACTACTCCGTTTTGTTAAGGGGTACGGACAGAAGATGCTTGGTGGGTGATACCAACACTCTTAAAATATTCTTGAAGCACTTGGTTTTTGAATTCTGTGCCGTTGTCAGTTCTTACAATAATGACTGGGGCTTGAAGTAGAACTGTAATTCTCTTGAGAAAGTTTTTAATCTCCTCTGGTGCTTCATCTTTTGATCTGAGAAAGACTACCCAAGTGTAGCGAGAGTAGTCGTCCACAATTACCAAAACATACCGCTTTCCATTTATGCTTGCGATTCTCATTGGACCACACAAATCCATATGAAGAAGGTTTAACCTCTACTTAGAATTTGGAATGGGTTTGGGTGGATGAGATGCCCTTTTTCTTTTTCCTTGCTCACAGGAGGGACAAAGATGCTCTTTATGGTATTTGAACTTTGGAAGACCGGTGACAAGATTGTTTCTGGCAAGATCATTCATGGTGTCAAAGTTGAGGTGGGATAACCGTCGATGCCATAACTACGACTTGGTAGAATTAGCCTGAGTCATTAGAGATGCAAAGGCCATATCATGGAGATTGATGGTGTAAAGGTTTGTTGTGTGACTTCGTTTTAACAAATCAACTCCTTCGAGATTTCTAATAAAACATGTGTTTCTTCTAAAAGCGACCTCTAGATCTGAATCACAAAACTGCCCAACCGAGAACAGGTTATGCCCCAAGCTCTCAACGAAATAAACCTTGGTGATCAAAATATTTCCCCATTGAAGATCACCGTAACCCAGAATTGCAGCTACATGATCATTTCTAAAGCGAACGATTCCTAAAAACTTCCAGACAAAATTGATGAGAAGCTTTAGATTTTTGGTCATATGCTTGAAACAACCTGAGTCGATGCACCACAAACATATTTGGATAACTTGCCAAGAGAAAAAGTGGAATTTGGAAACCGTTTGATTGTAGGTTCTTGAGGGTTAGGAGTACATGCATTATCACCATTAGATTCACTAGATGTAATTAACTTTCCTTTAATGTCAAACATCTTTCCAGTGGGTGACCACCTAAGGCGCATTCTAGGTTTACTAGGCTTAGGTGAAGCAAGTCTTTCTTTGGACCCTACATTCTTCGGTTTACAGACATGTGCCTTATTTTTGTTTGATTTGCAATATTTGAAACATTTGTTTTAGTGTTTGAAACATTTACCTTTTGTTTCTTTGCCACGAGAATTCTTCCATTCAATAATTAGCATACATAAATCATGATTACCGTGATTAAACATTGTTACACTTAGCACAAAATAACTTAAGATTTATCAATTCCACGAATTTCAAGTTACGTGTCTTACATTCAGATGACATATGTTTCTTATTTTAGAAGAGTAAAAGTCCTTATGGTGTTTTTTACTTCACTTCTTTATTCTTGTTGCAACTACTCCTTAGACGCAGAAGGGACACTATCATTCATGTATTGACTCTAGGATGTGGCCTTCTGGTTTAGCAGTGTTTTGTATATCATGTAGAAGATAACCTATTTCAAGTCAGAATTTAAACATCTTTCTTTGTGACGAATGAGGTTGTGAAAGGTGATTGGAATTTTTCTGTCCTAGATGCTCGCTATAACTATGATCAGGGAAATACTTTTCTTCCCTAGAAGGCTTGAAAGAATTTATCCCTAAACATTCACTGGGGCAATCAACAGTTATCATGTTCACATTTTTGATTCTTGTGGAGTGGGTACGAGTTTGAAGTGACTGGTTTTGACAATTCATTAGATCTCATCACCTTTTGAGGAACCCGTTGTTTTGATGTTGTTGTATGTTCATTATTGAGAATGCATTTGGTTTTTTTTTCGTTGTCTAACAACAAGGGTTTTCTTACTGGTTGCAAAGACGGTTTCTCTCGTTGATTTGATTTGCAAACTTTGTATTTCGTACTCGTACCTTTGGTGGTGTCCACTTGGTTCAGAAACTTTATCAAATAACTGGGCTCTTAGCTTAGCATTTCATAGATCGTATCTTGTAATTTGTTTTGCAAAGAGTCAATTATTGTTTTAGTTTGAGCATGTGTCACAGAGATAGAGTCAAACAGGTTTTGTATGTGGTCTTAAGTGAGCCAATTTCCTTTTCATAATTCCGAACTGAAACTCGAATTCTACATTCTCATTACAAGTTCTGAGACAAAGGATCATGGGTATTGATACACATGGAGTATCCTTACTTTTACCCTTTTGATCTCCCAACTGAGCTTGCAACCAGTTAGATTTTTGTTGCATGTCATTATAAGCTTTATCGCATGAAATTTTGTCATATTTGCATTCCTCACATTTTTGTACCTAGTATTCCAAGTTTAGCAATATTCATTCTCATTTTTAATGATACTTTTTTCAATTAGTTCGTTCGTTACGGTCCAGCTCAGGTTGGTGATTTGATGAATTACAAACGATGGATTGGACAATAGACATATTGTCTTGAATGACAACTGTTCTCATGAGACGACTCAATTTCCAAATTCAATGTCTTGTGATTAGCAAAAAGATCATCAGCATTCTTGTGCAAGAGATTTAAAAGTCTCGAACACAAATTTGGCTAATTCTTTCAAAATTGTATTTCAAAATTTTGAAGTCTAGCATCAACTTGGTTGATGATAGGAAAAATTTCATCTTTTAAAATTTTGTGAATCTCTTGATGAGCATGGTCGACCCATGTGTGTATCTAAAGTATTATATGGTCTTGACAACACGTTTGAAAAGAGTCACAATTGGTGCTTTTTACCTTATTTAGAAATTTCCGTGCCAACACTTAGAGTAGTGTCATCCAAAAATAAAAAAATCTTCTCTATTTGGTTTTGAAAATCGATTTTGAATCAGTGGCGTTTTGGAAGTTATTTACAAAATATCACCTTCTTCTTGTGACTTGGCCGTTTGAGAAACAAACATCCCGAAAGAAGATTTATCTTTGTATAGTTTGCCGGTTTTATTTCTTTGTTCAGTTGTTTCATTTTTTGGCGACTCTCTTGAGCAAGCTGCAGTGCTCGTCGAATCATGCACAACAGGTAGGATCATGCTTTACAAGTACACTTTGCCATTATACAACTCTATGTTGTTTGGCTGAGCTTGCTTGAGATAAAAAGGTTTTTGATAAGCACAAGACATTTTTCTTGTTCGGTGTGGTAAAAGAGTCGGCTTAACGTGAATGCATGTGCACGTTTGAATTCGATTGAACCGTTTTAACCAATAATTAATTATCTAATTCCTTTATCTTATTCTCAGTGTGAATTTGTTTATAAAGAGCTCGTCTTCGCGTATTTTGAAATCAGAATTCAACTTTCTTTCTTCAAGAAGTGTAAGAAACAGTTGATTTTTCCGTAATGAACGCTGTTCTACTTAAATTTGAAATTTCCTCATTCAAAGTCGTTATTTGTTTACACGGAGAACTTAACATGAAGCGACATTTATCTTTTTAGTAAGACATTGTTCTAGATAAACCGACTTTTGATAACTCTTTCAAGTTTTGGCATATTATTCTTGACTAATTTCATAAAACTCTTTTTCTTGATTTTTATCATTAGCAAGTCAGTGGTCAAATCAGCATTTGTTCTTTTTTTCCGATGACCGAGTTGACTTTCTCAACTTCAGCAGCTAAATTATAAAATAATGATTCATGGTACACACGTGTTTCCTCAACATTTACGGAATATTATTCTACTGTTCCCCCACCTTGTTCCATACTAGAAACCTCAAAAATAACAATACTATCATTCTGTGGTACTTGGTGTGGTTTAGGAATGCGCTCGAGTAGCTCAGTATACTGCTCCTCTCAAGTAAACATATTAAATATCTCATTATTATATCAGTTTTCATGAAGTTGTACCTCAGCTAATCCGTCTGAGTCATAGACGGGAGCATTGTCAGTCTGACTACCCGATGTCGATGCTTACTGCAGATTAACCATCAAAATGCAGTTTGCATTGGCTTCCTCAATCTCATCCAAGTCTGCTACAGCAGCCATCAAGTCAAACTCTTTAGCTTGTAGTTGTATTCCTGCTTCTTCTTTTTGAGCAATCAGCAACTGAGTCTGAAGATAAGCTGCATCCCTTCTCCGTGGTCTGACTGTGTAGTTCCTAGTAAGATGACCCAATCCTCTGCAATTGTAACACCTTATCTGATTACCAATATTTCCATTTGCGTTACCCTCAGCCCGTGCTGCAACAACATTACCATTCCCATTCTGATTAGCTATACCCGGAACAACAATTACCCCATTCTGGTTTCTAACATTCTGAACACCCGGATTCTGAACAACCTGATTCCCTACATTCTGCCCAGCATACTGTCTAAATTGATTCCCCTTATTTCCTCCAACCATCTGCATTTGATTATCTTGACCCAAATTTATCCTCGGCTAAGCAATCTGCCTATTTCGAGGATTGGATGAAATTCTCTGGTTGTTTTTGGTTGGTGTAGAGTAGTTTAGTTTGAATGCCTTGGCCATTAGAGCAAGTGCCATGTTCATTGCAGTTGTAGGGTCTGTAATGTCCTCGGGATTTGGCATAGGTTGTTGCATGTAGTTATGGTTGAATGATGGTTGTGGGTTATAGTTGTTGTTGGGAAGTGGTTGTTGTATGTAGGTACTAGATGATGGTAGATCAGGTTGAAACACTGGATACTTAAAGGAATTGTTTGAATTGGCCATGACTGCTAAAGGATCTTATGTTTTTGCAAGTCGTTCAACTCTTAGTTCATCTACCTCCTTTTGATTGTACTTCAGGAAATCATACAACTGAGTGTAATCTGCTGTATGGAAGTCCTTTGTTTGATGAACAATGGTAACATGTCGACTCCATTCTGGTTATAAATTGTTTAGGAACTTGAGATTACTGGCAATGTTTTCTGGAAAGTGTTTGTTTCTCTTAAAATCATTCATCAGTTTTGAGAAACGATGATAGTAAGACTCAATCGATTCCCCGTCAGTGGAAGTAAACATTTCCTATTCATTAAACAACTTAGCCTTCTCCTCTTAAATTCCAATGTCAGAACCTTTCATCATCTGCTGAACACGTAACCAGATTTTTTGAGCAGTTTCACAACTATCAACAGCTGCATAGATGTATTCGGGAAGACCGAGAAGAATGGTCTGAATTGCTTGATCATCAGCTTCCATTTGTTTAATTTCTGCTTTCGTGAGTTCATCGTCAGTTTGTTCATGGAACGTTTCAGGAACAAGAACTGTACGGGTTGGATCACCTGGTTCAGGAATCATTCGTCTGATATATGGACCATTCATAACGGAATTGTAGATTAACTATCCATTTGGTCTACTCTTTGCATACCGAAGAAGACGTGACGACCATGGAACATAGTTCTCTTTGTTAAGCATGGGAGAACGGTTTTCAAAACCGGCAGCATAAATGTCTTGTTGAGTCGACATAGCTAGAGAGATGTGAAATGATAAGTTAAGATCGATTTAGTGATTATGATTTGCTTGATTAGAGTTAAATTGATTAGATAACACGGGATTTTACAAATCTATGACTAAAACTGAAAAAGTATAAACCTTTACGGGATTTTACAAAGTCAAGAATAAACCGTGAATTAATGGTTTAAGTTTGATTGTCACGAGAGGTTGTAAACGTATTAGTTTGTCCAAGTCATTTTACCAAACCTCTGCCAAGAGTGATAGCAAACCGCTATGGAAATGACAAACCGCTACGAAGAATCTGCCAAACTGCTATCTTTAAAACATAGGACAATCCGCTACCAAAAGCAAACCGCTACCAATGGAAATTATCAAACCGCTACGGACAAAAACTTGCCCAACCGCTACTAACACAAAACTGCCAAACCGCTACGAATCTTTAACAAACCGCTACCAGTATAAACTTAGCAAACCGCTATTAATTTAACCCGGCTAAACCGCTGCCATCCCTTTTAGTCTCAAACCGCTGCCATAACTGACCTGGTAAACCGCTAGGTATAAAACTAATCAAACCGCCACTAGATTGACACCAAACCGCTACGAAGTGAAGATTTGGGGAGAGTGATATTTAGTGTGGGCCAAGATAAAGCTTCATACCGCTACCTGTCCTGTAAACCGCTATCTCTTTAAAAAAGCAAAACGCTACATTAAAAAATAACTCAAACTGCCACTGTTTTTGACCAAACCGCTATAGGTCACTATCTAACAAGTACAAGTCGTTTTCTAGGCTTTTGTTTGTTTGTCCAATTTGGTTTCTTGACAAAAACAAGTGGCCAAACACCCCAAACCGCTACAATGATAGCTAAGCTAGAACTTGAGCTTGAAAATAATGAAATAAGCTAAAACCGAATTGAATAAGCTCAAATAAGCTAGAATACTTAATGCTTAACATGAAAAGACAAGTGTTTCGTGGTCAAGAAGCTAATCTATAAACTAGGTACTTAAAAGAGCTTTAAATCGAATAAGCTCAAAACTTGAGCTCATATAGTCAAATAAGCTACAAACCCTTAAAGATAAGAAGCTAGAGAATAGATTAAGAAGATAACATAAGAAAGAGTGTGCTTAAAAACCTAATAAGCTAAAACCAATTGAGCCGTGGGCTTTGATAAGCCAAAATAAGCTCGAAATAAGCGTAAAACCCACGGCCACCTTAACATTAAGCAAACCACAAATCACTAGATAACCATGAGCTCTTGATACCACATGTTAGCTTACCAATTCACAATCAATCACACGAATTTGCAAGAGAAAACTAGAGAGAGAGAAGTTGTAGAGAGAGAAAGTAAAACAAAGAAAATGGTTACTTCACTAAAAGAGAAAAATAGAGCAACACCCTCTCCACACTTGGAGAGGGCTTTATATAGTAAGTTACATGGGCTAGCCTTGGGTTTAAGTGGGCTTCTAAGGCCGGGCTTAATATCTAATGGGCTTAAAGCCCGTAACTAGGCCCAATTAGCATTATAGAATTACCGGGAACATATACTAGACTAATACAAGATTCGGAAATCTTAATGACCATCACTTCACATAATACTAGGTCTAACAATAAGTAGTAGATACTTATATATATATATATATATATATATATATATATATATATATATATATCGGTAAATCCATTCGGTACTCTTAGTTACCATTAATTCATCATTTAAGTTATAAGAAACGAAACGTTTAATTTTACTAAGCAATTTAGAAAAGTTTCGGAAAATTATAATTTTCGTCTTTTAGTGGACTTAGTAAAATAATAAAATAATAAAATTTTATTATTAAATCAAGAAATCACGTTGTGAGTAAGAATTCTAAGTATAGACTTTTTATGAAATTTTGACATGACCCATTCGTTTATACAACGTTTTCCAAGATTTTAAACCCTTAATTCCAAACATTTTCACAATTTACCACTTTTCGAAAAAAACAACAAAATCATATCTCGTAATGCTTATCAAAAGATATTTCCCCAAAACGACTTTCAATATCAATTCATAAGTATGTTTCGCTTTTCAAAAGTTCACCAAAACTCATAAAACGATTAATTTACGCTTATTAGGCTTTAAAGCCCAATAAGGATCCATTAAGAGTTTTACTTATCCAAAATACGTTTTAAGCCCAATACTAAAGTCCATTAGTATATATATATAAGTCCAAATCAATAAGTAACAAAATAACCCGGACCACAATAAGCACTCAATAAGCCACGGCTTATTGAGGCTTATAGGGCCGTGAGCCCAATAGCTCCAAAACCAATTTCATAAGCTTAAAAATAAGTTAATAAGCTACGTATCATATTTGGTTATCACCATAAGCTATAAAAATAGTCCACAAAAATATAACATACTAGGGTAATAACCAAAAACACATATACTTGCTTCCTTGTGGTCTTCGAACCACAATAAGCCCAAAATAAGCCGAAAAGTGATTATAAATAAGCTAAATACGCTATTATCCAAAATAAACTAATTAGCAATAAATGTTTTTTAACCATCACGATCACAATATCAAAACTAACAAAACCTCGTTTTCCCTTTCTTTTATTTTCGAACCAAACGCACCCTTAATAACCTTTCGAAAATTTAAAGTTTACGTTTTTAGGAAAATGCACCGTAACATCTACGCATCATTTAACATATAAAAGTACAAGTTAAATCAAAATTTGATAAACTTACAAAAAGGGTTTCAAAAGAGCGAGAACGAACACGAACCGACTACCTAAACGTAGTTTTAACAATAACCCGAGCACTATAATCAACCCAATACTCCAAGACTCTTCATGTTTTTGATCAAAGTTGAAAAATAAAGTGTGTGTGTGTGTGCTTAGGTCGGACGCAAAGAGCACACAAGAGTGTGTGTTTTATTTTTTTGAAAGAAAGAACATAGAATGTGTGATATGGATGAAAATAAATCATATGTACCATGCATAGGACCATTGGTGCTAAAAATAAGCCACCATGTCCCCTCCCTTTGTCTATACCCGGCTAGAGCATCCTAAGGGCTCGGGTGTCTTCGTTTTTGTATCGTGTTCACTTAAATTTCAAATACCTTGATCGTAAAGTATTTCCCGAAGTTACTTAGCATTTTTATTCATCTTAAAAATATTTTTCCAATAACTTAGAGTATTTACACGATATATTTTCACGTTAAACTTCCCAAAAATCGTTTTGAACATTATCAGACGTGTCGGGACTCGTTTTCGACATTTCACGCTATATATGGGTCAAACCACTCGGAACACAATTAACATAATAATACCCTTAAAAAGAGATTATTATACACAATAAACCATCAAGTATCTCATTTCACATAAATTCATCACTGCCAACACGATACAAGTTTTAACAAAATTAACAAAAGTCAAATAGTCAAAGGACTAAATTGGAACATTAAAAACTCACAAAAAGGGCAAGGGTTACAAGAGGAGATGGATGAAGATATCCTACCCATTGATGAAGAAGTTAAGTCTCCACCACCAAACACAGACAAGCGTGAATCATCTCATGCTCAAGACATGATGAATCAGATTCTAACTACTCTAGCCCTGAACTCAAGAAATACGACAACATTCTGCCACTCACTGAAAGACAACTGGTAAAGTATCTTTGAAAAGTTTCTCGAGTGTTGTTTAACAGGATCACTGAAGATTGGGAGAAGCATAAAGAAGCTACAGTTTCTTATGCTGACCTCAGGCATCCATTGAAGGGTATTTTAAAGAGAATGTTGATCACATGGATCAAACTGACAAGCTTGTTCAGGCAACCATGGATTGTCTTAACAAATATAGCACTGAAAGGGCTAATTTTCTCAAAGCTTTAAATGGGGTCACTGAGACGCTCAAAGTTGTTCATGAAGCTGTTAAAGATGATCCTGCTCTCAACAAGAAGGTTATTAAAACTACTGAAGCCTACACTAAGAATTCAACCAGTTTAAGTGAACTGCTCACACTTATCAAGAACTTTGACTTCTAAGGTTTAAAGTCCTCAGTTGAATCTCTTCAGGCTACTGCTATCAGTCAAGATCAACACTTATCTGCATGGGTCAGGTCATCAACTTCCATGGCTTGGAATCTTGGTCCTAGGTTGACAGCTATTGAAATTTCTCAGGCTAAAATCAGAACTGAAATCTCTTCCCTCAAGTCAGACACTTCAAAAATGAAATTGATAATGACAGAGATTTATTAGGCATTCAAAGGTTACTCTTCAACCCCTCAAGCAGTGTGCCACAAACAACACTTGCTATCACTGAAGCGACAGCAAATGTTGGGGGGGGGGGAGAATGTCACACAGGCTGACACTGAAGAACCTTTTTCTCACGCTGAGGGGGAGCATGTTTCTATGGATGATGATACTGAGAAGCCTGAGTCTGAAAAAGCTAAGGAAGAACCAACAAATACAGTCCCAATACTGAAACCCCAACACCTAAAGTTCAACCAATCACCATAATCATAAGCACATCTCAACCTGAAAGCTCACAAGTCACTCAAAGAGAAGGTTAGGGTATTGCTACTAATGAACAACTATAATCTACCATAAAGAAGCTTGTGTCTGCAACCAAAAGGGGTGTAATGTCGGAAGAGAGCCCGGGTGGGGGGAGGGGATGAACCTAGCGGGAGGGGGTTCCTTATATGATTAATGGAAAAATGCACTATCTCACCAATGATGATATCAATGCCCACTTGGATAAAGAAGACAAGATCAAGAAGGCTGCTGAAGAAGCAAAGAGGCTTGAAATGACAAAGACTAAAGTAATCAAAATTGTTCAAGAAGAGGCTGAGAAGATTGGAATTGATCCTAAGAAAATCATCGGTGCAAAGGCATGTGAAAAGTTCAAGAAAGCTTAGGATGTTGAAATGCAGGTTCACAAGAGGCAACACACCGAGAAAGCCAAAAGGATGATGGAGCTCAACAAGAAAAGAGTTGATGCATTGTGTAGGAGTGAGAATCAATATATGGCCATCTACAAAACAGCAACTCAAGCAGCCGAGCCTGCGGTACTCACTGTCTAAAGGAACAATGACAATAGAAACTTTAATGTCCATAACCCATTCAAGTTTACTGACTTTGGACTCACTGAGTTGGATGAATTGGGTCCAATCATTCAAAAGAAAAAGAACATCATTGTTAAAGATCTGATGACATCCTTGGGAAAGAGGTATACTTAAAGAACTTGGAATTCAGTCTGCTCTCCCTGCTCCTGTCCTTGAACAAGATCCATCCCAATCCTTAGGAAGAAAGAGGAAGCACATGGAGTTAGAACCAGAAATCAAAGTGCTTTGGTATAAGAGTGCCATCAAAGTCTCCTTAAAGGTGATCCTTTAGTCAACAATAAGGTCAATGTGAAGGACCATGAGAATGTGTTATTGCTTTACTAATGATGTTTGGTGATTCAAGCCTTCCAAAATGGAATGAAATTCAGCAAGGTTGGATTAGATTCCCAAGTTATCATATTTAGTTGTGTCTGAAGGCCTCGATGATCAATAACTCCAGAAAAAAGCCGTAGATTGCTCCTGAGAGCTGAAGAAGTTTTATTGCAAGGAACGGGGGGGGGGGGACTGGGGGGGGGGCTACGGAGGGGGGGGGGGGGGGGGGGGACGTGTTCCAAGAAAGCTCGCACAGTCAGAGAGAAGTAAAGTTATGGAATCAAGATGTATGGATACAAGTTAGACTAAGTACTTATCTTTATTATGTAAAAGTGTTGGGCCAATTCAGTGTCCAATAATCTTACACTTAGGATTTGAATACAAAATATCCTAAGTGTTAATAACCTTTTATTTAACATTCAAGGTCACTGAGTGATACAATCACTCAGTGAGTTTACGCTTCAAAGAATGGCTTAACCTGAGTCTACAAAGAAAAGACTTCCTACCATTCATGAGTGGTTCTTATGAATGAAGCTTGAGCCAAAGAAGAAGTGGATGGGTTGGTGTGTTTGGGCAATAGACTCACTAATACCTCATACTATCTTCCAACACTAGAAGAATCAAAGACAAAAGACTGAAGAAATAGGCTGGATATTTCAAACAGATAAGTCCCAAGACTCTTATAGCCTACCTGAAGTCAAACTATCCTGAATAGGGTTTAAAGAGAAGGTCAGTGTCAACACTGATCTTAGAAAGTGTGTCGATCTTAGAAATGTAATAGAGACAAATGTGTACAATATGTACTAGCCTATCAGCATTGGGACACACACTTATCACCCATGTGGGTATGACCCTACCTAAGTAGTATACATAAAAAACATCTTGTAAAGGAGTAGGTTAAGTTTGTGCATTTAAAGTCGTATCTTTCACAAACACATACTCCTCCAAATCTACTATGTCCTTGAGATAACTCAGTTGGTTAGCATAGTAGTCAGCTTTGCATAACACTTTAGGTTTATGCAAAGTTGTTAGTGAGGAGATCACACCCACACACATTGTCATTCAATCCCCATTGTAGTTCCGCATACAATGGGGTATAATTCTTAATAAAAAGAGTTAAACGTTGGTATCTTTCTACTTACTGGTTTTAAGCTTTTACTTACACAAAAAATTTCAAACAAATACATTACTTTATTTACTTATCATGAGTTAGTTAATGCTAACTTTGTAGTTATTGTTCACTAACTAAGAGGGAACAACAAAAAGATTCGAGTTGTCGATATTAGGGCTAAGCACGGTCCGAAAACCGGACCGGATCAACCAGAACTAGATAATACTGAAAACCGATTTGGTCCAAAAGTCCGGCCCGAGAACTGAACAGACATGTTCGGCTGAGGTTCGGGTCGGTCCGGTCCGGTCAAATAAAGCATACTCATTATATTTGGTTGCACGTAAGACTGAACCGGGTCGGACCGAGGATCGAAAATGAGAAAAAGGTGGACCCAAGACCTGACATAAATATGTTCGGTCCAGTCCAGGCGGTCCAGTTCGATCCAGTTACTCGATTTTGTCTGATCCGCGATCTATAATGCTTAGCCATAGTCAAAATAAGCTAAATAAACATTGCATGATACAAACATCACAATCTTTAAAAACTTTAAATATTCAAGTTTTTATAAATAATCCAAATTAAGTAGATATTTATTTACTAAAGTAAATTAAATGTCCACTTTTATAATAAAGTTTTAAGATTATCTCACCGACTATATTTTTCATTAATCAAATAATTTCTTACTCATTAAAATCACTTTTAATTGATTGATACACAAAATGAATATTTATTGTATGACATCATAAAATAAGAAAGCTGAACATTTATTTTTGGACGAGTGAACTATATGATAGTTATAAACAACCGTCTAAAATATTTCAGTGCCTTTAGGAATAACTTTTTACGAACCCTTTTTAACATGTGATTACTAGTTTAGTATATTGAACTCGGAGAGTTGGGGTTAATACCCGTCTCTCACTTTCTGTAGCTAAAACGTGTATTTTTTTTTTGAAC
>BQNB010001437.1:31797-58741 GCA_026074375.1 Tanacetum coccineum
CAAGGTTCTAATGGTTCTGCTAGTAAGAGTGAGAAGGTTTCAACTTCTGATCATAATACAACATTATCTGAGGATGATATTGCTGATGATCAAACCACATAACATATTCAAATCTTAGATAATCAGCCTTTGATAAGGTCTGAAAGAGCTTCTGTTTTTCCAAAGAAATATAATGAATATGTTGTTGATTCAAAAGTAAAACATGGGCTTGAAAAATATGTAGGGTATTCAAACCTTACTTCTGAAAACTTCTATTTTACTACTGAATTAAACAAAGCTTTTGAACCAAAAAATTATTGGGAAGCTTGTAAGTATCAGCACTGGGTTGAGGCAATGAATTAAGAAATGGATGCTTTATATAGAAATGATAGGATATTACTGAATTACCTAAGGGTAGAAAATCCATAGGTAGGAAATGGGTGTTTAAGATTAAATATAAGTCTAATGTTGAGATTGAGATATATAAAGCAAGATATGTTGTTAAAGGTTATAATCAAAAGAAAAGAATTAACTTTTATGAAACTTTTTCGCCTGTTGTGAAAATTGTTACTGTTAGATGTGTGATTAATCTTGCTGTGCAAAATGGTTGGACGTTGTATTAGCTTGACATTAATAATGCTTTGGGTAAATTACACTGTTGGTCCCTATAGTTAGCCCTGTTCGCCTTTTTGGTCCCTAGATAACGGGAACTCTCATACGGGGTCCCTTTTTGGCACTGTTGTTACCCGTTTGGTCCCTAGAGCCCCGTTATACATAATGACTGTTATCTTGTTCGTTAACTCTCCCATGTGCCATGCACACTATGGGTATTTATGTCTTTTCGTTTAAAATTTTATTACACCATTGGTCCCTGTCAACTTTAAAGTCAAAATTCAAAAAAGTATTCGTTGATGTTATTATTTTTTGTCTTTTTCCTATTACATCGTTAGTCCCTAAACTCGTTTTTGTCATTATTTCCAATAAATACTCAACAACTTATTCATTATTATCTCTTATATATTAAAAAGAGTAATTCGATCATCACCCTATATACTAACTTCTATAAAACTATTCCACTTTTTTCCACCAATTTGCAAAGACATATCAACCATCAAGAGCCTCGTTTGATCATCAGCTTCATTTTTTTCTTTTCTTTTTTCCTTACCTTTTTCACTTCGAGATGACTTTAAAACAAGTCAACAATCAACACCCTCGTGCAATCACACCTCTCCTTTTTTTAATCTTTTCACTTCCATGTGATTTTCATTTTGCAAAATATGTTCTCTCTTTAAATATGATATTTCTTTCTAATAGAAAAACATCTGATCATCATTTTAAAATTTTTCTATTTCTCAAATGAGTTATAACTATCTAAAAGGGTTAGCGTGAGGGGCTTGTTGATGGCTTAAGGCGGTGTGTTGGTGGGTCGATAAGGTGGCGATGACACAGGCTAAGGTGGTGTCAGGTGGTGGTGATACTGGATGCGTGGCGGTTGTGGGGGTTCAAGTGAGATGGGTAGCGGCAGTGACGGTTAAGGTGGCATGGGTTTAGTCAATGGTGGTGGTGGCGGCGGGTGATGGTGGTTCATATGGGATGGGCTAGGCCGGAGGTGTTGGAACTTGTGATATGATTTTAGCGGGAAGTTGTGTTAGTGGTTGGATCATACCTGGCCAGATTTGTATTGGCGGAAAGGAATGATTGTAACCGGATCTTGATGGTGTTGGAGATGGTGAATTTTAAATATAGAAGAAAGAAAGAGACTAATGATAAAACTTAACTATACATGTATATATATATATATATATATATATATATATAATAATAATAATTTACTTAATACATATATATAATATATAACTAAAGTATCAAATAATAAGAGTGAGTAAGTATTCCAAAAGGATTTAAGAAGATTACTTTTAACCAAAGTAAAATTCAAAACCTTCCCGAGTCGTATCCCGACGAGGCGTGAATTGAAAATCGTGATTAAATTTGTGATCGCGTGATTTGAATAATCGAAGATTTGATTTTGGATTCTATTTCTACAAATGAAATGCAAAAACAAATAAAGGCAAGCTAAAAACGAAAGCAATTAAGGTTAAAACACGAAAACGATAACGGGATTCAAAACTCGAGCCTTAAAAACCTAAATTCTAAAATTTTAACCCTAAAAATGCAAATTTAATTTTTAACAGTCCTAAATGATAAAAAATAATTTTAGAAAAAAGAATTACATTTTTTTGACTTTTATTTTATTTATTATGAATTAAAAACTGATTTAATCTAAAAATATTAAACTAATTTATAAAAAACCAAAAAATTCACGAAAAGTACTTTTAACAACTCTAAGCCTAGGAAAAACAAAATGGTTCACACAACTTATTGAAATAAGCTGTTAATAAGCAAAATAGGGCTGAAAGCTTATTTGGCAAAAAGGTGATAAAAGAAAAGTGGTGTTAAGTTATAACGAAAAAGACCCAAGGGCGAGTTGGTAGTGTGTGGTGTGTTAAAATGTTGGTTGAGTGAGGTTGAGGTCTCGGGTTCAACCCTTGAGACTTCCCTCAACTCCCAACATTTATGTTTTGCAAAATTTTTTTAATAAAAAGGCTTTTAAACTTGAAAATAAGCAACTTTTGGGAAAAGACTTTTTCTGAAAACCTTAAATAAGCTAGAAATGAGCTTATTAAAGTGACAGTTTTACATAAAAGCTAAAAGGCTTTAAGTCTAACTGTCTGGGCTTATAAGCTGAAATAAGCTTAAACCTAGGCCAAATAAGCGACAAACACCTTTAACCTAACCTAATAAGCAAATCTAAACAATAATTAAGCAAATCCAATAAGCCATAAGCTCAGATATCCAACTTAGCTTTTTGATAAAATTGAGAACAAAACAGCCTAAAAGGGTACTTTTAAGCTAATTTTAAGCTACTTAATCAATAAGGTGGTGTTTAAAACCTAAAAACCGATTAAGCTAGAACTACAAGCTATATGAAAAAGCAAAATTTAAGCAGTTTGGAGCATTAATGAGTTAGAAAATTGGTATTAAAAAAGGCTACTTTCACTAAAACTATATTTTTGGTTTTTTTAAAGTTTTTTTCTAAAAGACAAAATGGCTCTTGCAGCCCTAATTATAAGCTACTAAAAGAGTTTTAAAAAACAAAATAAGCTCAAACAGATTGAGCTTGTAGCACAATAAGCTTGTGCTATGATTTTTAACCTTTAAAACAAACTTATACTACCATAAATTTGTGATTGAAAAGTGATGTTCACACTTTTTAAAACTGAAAACTACACTTGACAGTTTTGAACTTAAAATTGCAAATGACAATTGCAACACTTATAATTTCTATTCTAAGGCATATAGAAGTCAAAATGAAGCAAAAATCAAGACTAATATGCAGCTTATAAGGGGCTTAGCCTATAAGCTGATTCCAAAAGCTTTAAAACCACATATTTAAGAATTTGATGCAAAAAACCTTGAAAACAAGTTTTGACCCTTAAAAACTTTTGGAAACTAATTAAAACAACTACAAAGAGCTTGACAAAATTGGATTTTAAAACACAAATAACTCAAACAGCACTAACATGAGTTAGTGCTGCTTTTGCCAAACACCCCATTAAAAACATAAAATACATTTTAAGCTTAAAACAGACTTAGAAAGTTTATAAAAACTAAAAATAGATTAAACTTAAGGTTAAATATTCACAAATAAGCAATTAGAACATAAATATAAGCACTGAAAATAAGCACAGAAGAATGAGCAATTTTAAAGCTATAAAAGGCAGTTTTGTATAAAAACATAAACAAAGATGATTAAAGCATTAAGCAAGCATGAATAAGCAATAAACATCATAAATAAGCATAAATAAGTAGAGATAAGCACTAAATAAGCAGTAGAATAAGCTAACAGTAAAATAAGTAAAAAAAAGCTTGATCCAATGATTAGATGAAATGGAAGGTTGAGATTAAAAGGAGCGTATGAAGACCTGGAACCTTCCTCTCAAGCCTATAAATAAGAGGCTTCACTCACTCACAATTATCTTCTTCTTTCTCTAGTTTTAGTAGCTTAGTGTAGTTTTTTATAATTTTAGCTTATGTAATTTCTTTTTAGCTTATTGTTTTTCAAGTTAATGTAATTTCAAATTCACTCTTGTAATCTGTTTTACTATTAATAAAAAGTTCAAGTTTACTCATATTGCAATTGTCTTTTCATATGTTTACTTTTATGGAAAATTATGGTTAAATAAGCTCGTTTACTATTTCATAAGCTCATACTACTCTTAAGCTACTAAAAGCTCATCAAATGCTTGAAAACTCAATGAAATTGGATGGCTGCTAAGAGTTTTCAAGTAGGTAATAGTGCTTGAAGGTCAAGTGTTAGGAATAGATTAGGATTTAGGATTAAGCTTAAACTATAAGGTTAAGCAGTTGTTATAAGCTCTATTGTGAGCAAATCACCTCTGTTTAGCTGAGGTGTAGGTACATTTCTCTTTTCCTTTTCTTAATTGTTATTTAAATTTCTAGTTATAATTGTTCTATTAGCTTAAATCTGCTTATTGATTGCTTATTTGTAGTTTAGATTTGCTTATTTCTGCTTAGTATATTTATTTGATGCTTATTGAGTATGCTTGTTAGTTTAAATTTTCATTTGATGTTATTGTTGTAAAGCTGTCAAGAATACCAATAATATTAGCAAATCTGCTAGCCTTATAATTCTGCTTAATAGTTGTTTAGATCTGTTATTAGGTTTATAATTAGCTTATTATTATCTGGTATTACTTGTTTGTGCATTAAATCTTGTTTTCATAAGCTTAAAATAGATTTAAGCTCTTTTAAGGGGTGTTTGGCACAAGGCATCACTAACTTAAGTTAGTGCTGCCAAGGCCATTTAGTCCTTAGGATTGGTTTTAGAATTCATTTGTAGGTTTATGAGATCTGGCTTTAAGGTTTTTGAGGTTTAAAATTAGTTTTAATCTAGTTAGTAAGTGAAAGTTAGAATCTGTTAGCTTAAGTCCAAATTAATTTGCATTTTAAGTTTAAGCCTGTTTAAGATGCATTCATTGCTCATTTTGTTGTTAGTTTGATGTTTTTAAAAGTGTAGAAAACAAGTCTTAAGCCTGCACTTATTGGTTTTAAGATTTGGATGCTTTGCTTGCAAACTGCATCAGCAGCATAAAAGGCCAAAAGGCTATCTTTTAGCTTAAAGTTCAGATTTTTAAATTAGATGTTAGGTCTTAATTTTTAGTATACTAGTAGATTTTAGGCTAATCTTTATTTGTTTGATCTTATTTTAGTCTAAAAATCTTAATTGGTAATATGTTTTTAGCTTATAAATTAGCAATTTGTCTTTTCAAAAACCAAAAGTTAACTCAACACACTAGGTGTAATAAGCAGTTTTTAACTGACTTTTTCATTGGTCACTTGATTTTCAAACTTTGTTTTAAAAGCTGATTTAAATAGTCTTTTGGATTAGCTTTCTATAAATACAAGTCTCTTTGCCATAAGGATCCAATAGCTTATCTAGAAATAAGCTAAAAGTTGCCTCCAGGGACTGTTTGGTTAACAGTTTTTATCAAAGTGCTTATTTGTGATTTTTAGCTTATTGCCATAAGTTTTTGTTTAGTTTCTGTCTTAACTAGCTTATTAGGTTAAAATTAAGTTGTTTGTAGCTTATTTAGTCTAGGATTCAGCTTATTTTGTCTTTTCTTTAAAATCCAAAAACATAAAAAAAAGCATAAATAGCTTTTTCATTGTGCTTTTTCACTGCTTAATTGAATTTCAAAATGTCTTTTGTTTGTTGTTTCAAATAGCTTTTAGGTCAAGGTTTAAAGTAGTATAGGGCTTATAGTCATAAGGATCTTTTTGTGTGTGCCTTTTGGTCTGTTTGGTGCCAGTTTCTCTTTAAGTGCTTATTTGGTAAATTCAGCTTATGGCTTGTGCTTTTTGTTCATTTCTAGATTAAAGTAGCTTAGAAGGTTAGTTTTAAGTTAGTAGTAGCTTATTTGATATAGTTTTAGCTTAACTTAGTTTTCTAGCTTATTTAGTTTTGTTAAAAGTAAAAAAAATGGTTAAGTATGTTCTGTCTTATCTTTAAGCTGTTTTCTAGCTTATTAGTGGTTTAGAAAAAAGTTGTTTTCACAAAAATAGCTTATCTTTATCTGCTTAACAACTTTGCTTTTTAGGTTTTTGCAAAAAAAAATAAAATAGGGGAAACCAAGGAAGTCGGGGGTGAGCAAGACTCGAACCCCCGACCTCAACCTAGTCTCACCCTTTATAAGCCTCAACACACACACCCCTCACCAACGTGCCCTTGGGACTTTTACGTCCAACTTTGCAAATATAATCCTTTTAACCCTTTTTTAAGTTTTTTAGTATAATAAGCATTTCGAATGCTTATTTGATTTTTCCCGGCTTATTTAGTTTAGCATTTTAGGATTTCTTTTTTTTTTCCTGCATCCTGCTTATCATAAGCTATTTTTAGAATTTTTTAGAATTTTTTAGGATTTTTAGCTTTAAGTTTAATATTTTTCGTGAATTAATTTTGTTAAAAACTTAAAAAAATCATAAAAAATAGAAAAATAATCATATAATAAAATAAATTCTTTTTATTAAAAAATTTTCTTTTATCATATTCTAGGCTTAGGTTGAAATTTACTTCCGTAGGGTTAATATTTTGAAAATTCACTTTTTTAAAGAACGGGATTCGATCCCCGTTCTCGTTTTCTTCGTTTTTAAGCTTTAATCACTCTCGTTTTAGAATTTCCTTAGCATTTTATTTTTAAATAGTCATTTAGGATTAGAAAAGGTTTAGATAATCATTTAGGGATTAATTTAGTTCAGTTGCTTATTTGTCACGTTTTCTTTAATTTACCGTGTATTTGAGTTAATTGCATAGTCGTTAATTTCTTGCTTGTTTAAATTGTTTTTAATTGTAGATTTAGAAAAATTAATCCAAAAAGTTTGAACCAATTCAAGTCATTGTCCAAATAACAAACGAGGTCTCAATTTCATAAATCTTTGGGAAAACGACCCGGTAATCACTTACCGGTTTCTTACGTATTATATTATCGTGTGATTTTTCTTACTACCTTTGTCCTCAAGGGTAGTTTAGGAATTTCATCATCGTTATATTATTATTACATAGTATAAAACTATACATGTCACTACTAAAAGAGTTTTAAAAACCAAAATAATTTCAAACAGATTGAGCTTGTAGCACAATAAGCTTGTGTTATGATTTTCAACCTTTAAAACAAACTTATACTACCCTAAATTTGTGATTGAAAAGTGATGTTCACACTTTTTAAAACTAAAAACTACACTTGACAGTTTTGAACTTAAAATTGCAAATGACAATTGCAACACTTATAACTTCTATTCTAATGCATATAGAAGTCAAAATAAAGCAAAAACCAAGACTAATATGCAGCTTATAAAGGGCTTAGCCTATAAGCTGATTCCAAAAGCTTTAGGATCACAGATTCAAGAATTTGATGCAAAAACCTTGAAAACAAGTTTTGACCCTTAAAAACTTTTGGAAACTGATTAAAACAACTACAAAGAGCTTGGCAAAACTAGATTTTAAATCACAAATGACTCAAACAACACTAACATGAGTTAGTGTTGCTTGTGCCAAACACCCCTTTAAAAATATAAAATACATTTTAAGCTTATAATAGACTTAGAAAGTTTATAAAAACCAAAAATAGATTAAACTTAAGGTTAAATAAGCACAAATAAGCAATTAGAACACAAATATAAGCATTGAAAATAAGCAAACAAGAATGAGCAATTTTAAAGCTATAAAAGGCAGTTTTGTATAAAAACATAAACAAAGATGATTAAAGCATTAAGCAAGCATGAATAAGCAATAAACATTAAAAATAAGCATAAATAAGCAGAGATAAACACTAAATAAGCAGTAGAATAAGCTAACAGTAAAATAAGCAAAAATTAAAAAATGAAAACTTACATGGCGCTTTGCTTAAACAAGGGCATAAAGGCTCTTTAGAGCTTTGTCTACAAAGCTCAACTTGTTTAGGAACAAGTGGTGAGGTACTAATCCTCTACTTTTCTGGCTTCTCATCCTTAATTTAAGTGAGGTATTTTGAGAGGAAAACTCAGTTTAGCTTTTGAAAAAAGCTTAACTGAGTTTAAACTGAGTAAAATGAGCTTATTTGCTTATGAAAATGACCTTAGAACATCAGCATTAAGCTTAATCATTTAAAGTAAAAAACAGGATTAAAATGGAATTAAATACTGAGATTTTCATTATAATAAAAAGGTTAAAGCTTGAAAGAAAAGTTATATTAAAGTAAATAAGCTGTAAAAGAAGCTAATAATTAAGACTAACCCTACTCCTAAAGCTTTTTTTTTAAACTGAAAACCTAATTATTTAGATAGAAGAGCTTGCAAGGAGGTGTGTTCTTGTGTTTCTTGTGTGGAGGGATTGGAAGTGCCCTCAAGTCTTCTAATCTCGCCTTGATTCCATATTATGTTTCTTTAACCCATTTTCTCAAAAAAAAAAGCCATTATCTTGGATTCACGTCCAATCAAAAATATCAAAAATTCATAGTTTGCCAGGTGGATTTGTGGTTAGGGGTAAGTATCCCTCTGTTAGTGGGGTGTGAGGGTGGATTTGCGGTGCAGGGTGAAAGGGACAAGGATGATGAATAGTGAAAAATGGCGGGTAATTGATTTTGGGGGTATTGGGTTTTTTGATTTGTAACGGGGTTAGAGGAAAAGGGACTAACGGTGTAATAGGTGAAAGGGTTGTAGGGGCTAACTGTGTAAAAGTTAGGGACTAGCTGTGTTAGTCTATAAGGACTAACGGTGTAAACCCTAGGAACTAATGGTGCAAAAGGGGTAGTGTTAGGCTAATGGGCTTATATTAATTGGGCCGGTTGTAATGGTTTTGGATTTGGGCTTTTTTAACATATAATGTTTATAGATAAAGGCATAATGGGCTGGCTTGGCCCATTAACTTGGGTGCGGGTTGGCCCATTTAAGATGCACACGTCTTTGACTTTGATTTTTCACGCTCTTTTTAATCTCGTGCTCGGTTATGTCGGTTTTGGCTTCCATTTTGTCCTTTAGTGAATATCCGGTACCTGCACAGTATACAAAGCAAAACAAACATATATTTGGCATTTTATGTCCGTTTTTAGTCATTTAAGCTCGTTTTATTAGGTCAAAGGTATGTGTAATTAAGCACATACCAAACATCAATTTCTTCCTCATGACGGATTCGACGGACTTGACCATCTCGATCAATTCGAATAGACGAAATGATGTCCTCAATGGAAGGAAGGTTGGTTTGATATGGTCCATCCAAAGGGATACCATATGCCAACTCATCAAGTCTCCATCTATCGGTAAAGACACACGCACCTTCACAAGGTACATCAAGAATTAGAGCAAATTCTTCAAGAGAGTAAGAAAAGAATTGATTTTGAATAACAAACTCGATAAACATTTGACCTTCGTCAGAATAACTGACTCGATATTGACTATAAAACTCGAGAATGAAGCGAGGACAAATTTGTTCATTTATTTCAAGGAGACACTCGAACTCGACAAAATGGAACAAAGATCGAACATAGTTTAGATCCGCAAAGTTGTCAAAAACCACCCGACCCTCATGAATGTAACGACTTTCAAGGTCTCTTAGTTTTTCTTTTATAGGTGTACGGTATTCATGTGATATTATTGGTATGTAGGCTCTTGTATTTTTATGATCTTCGGATGACTTACGAGGCATGATTTCCTAAAACAAAAAGCGAAATCACATTTTATTATCGTTTCACTTGTAGTTGGTTATGCACATTGCTTCTAGTGTGTGCCTAAATGTAACAAATGTGGAGTAACGATTAACTCGACCTAAATATAACATCCTAAGAGTTAACCCAAACGCTCCTTAATTTGATATTTCTCATCCAAACAAGTCGAAAAATACATATGAATTATGTATATCAAAATTTGTTCATGAGATCATTATGCATGTGTTTGAAAATATTTTTTGATTTTATTAACAATGCATAACAACAATTTTATTATGTTCCTAACGTGAGTGATTTGAAAATAAAATTGGGGTTTTGGTTCAAAATCAATTTTTCAACAAATTCACAAATGTATGCAAATCCTATATCTACGGGAAGCATATTAGTTATACATTGTATTCTAGTACTCTTATTGTACAAAATTGAAAGAAAAATCAAAAATCCCCAATTTCAATTTTTGGTGTTCATCATGAACCCTAGACTCAAATTGAAAGAAAATAGATGAAATGACTTACAATTGATATTGATGTTTTAATGATTGAATTTGAGTTTTGGTGGGTTTTGAGTCGTATTCGTCAATGGCATGCTTAAAGTACTTCGGATGAAGTATTCAAGTTGTCACGACACGGAGTGGAACACGGACTAGAATCGAAACTAGAAGAAGGAGAAGCGGACTGATTGTTTGTAAATCAACACACGTAATTATAAAATATAATATGATAGAAAATTACCAAACTACCCTTGAGGACAAAGGTAGAAAGGAAAATCTTCACAAATATATATATATATATATAATAATAATACGTATATTAACCGGGAAGTATGATTCCCGGGTCGTTATTCCCCAACGATTTATGAAATTGAGACCACGTTTGTTGTTCGGACAATGATTTGAATTGGTAACAAAGATTGATTTGATTATCTATTTCTATGAATTAAAAACAATTAAAATAAGTAAATGATAACAATTAAGCACGAAAACAAACAACGGGAAATTAAACTTTAACTAAAAACGCAAAACGGGACCCCTAAATGGTAATTAAAAACCCTAAATTTCCAAATTTAAACCTAAAATGAATTTTTCTTTTTAAATAGACTCTAATTGACTAAAAAGTAAGTTTAAAGAAAACTAGAACAAAAACGGAATTGAAATGAGCTTAAAAACACGAAAAACGAGAACGGAAATGAATCCCGTTCTTTAAAAATTGAAATTTTGCAATTTTAACCCTACGAAAGCAAAACTAATTTTCCTAGAAACTTTACGATAAAAGAAAATTTCCTAAAAAAATTTATATTTTTTGATAATTTTTCTATCTTTTATGACTTTTTAAAGTTTTTAATAAAAATAAATGTTTAAAAAGCTATAACAACTTATTAAGCTAAAAGGGTTAAAATGTATATAAGTAATAGATTTAGTAAACCTATAACGAAAAAAGACCACAGGGCACGATGGTAGTGAGGTATGTGGTTGTGTTGTTATAAAGGTTGAGGGTGTTGATGTTGGGGGTTCGAGCCTTATTCACCCCCGATTTTCACCTTCCCTTTTTTTTGAAAACTTATAAAAGCAAAGTTTTAGAAAAGCTACAAATAAGCACTTTTAATAAAAGAAACTTTTATTGAAACTCAAAAAATAAGCTGAAAAATGGCTTAAAAGGCAGAAAAACAACTAAAACTAATTTTTTTGGCTTTTTGAAAAATCTAAGATCTTTAAAAGCTAGAAATAAGCTATACTATGACAAAATAATCTATTATTAAGCTGACACAATCCTAATAAGCTAAATGAAAAGAAATAAGCACAGAAATAAGCCTAAAAGCTGAAATTTCAAAAATAAGTGCTTAAATTAAAACTAATAACCAAACAGGCCCTAAACCTTACTTTTAGCTTATATTTAAACCAACTAATGAACTTTTCATGAAATGAAATTTGGTTTTTCTGAAAATCTAGCTTAAAGACTACTTGAAAAAGCTTTTTAAAATTATTTTTAAAAACTAGAGCTTATTGAAAAAGTAGACTAAAAACAGACAGTTCAGACAGCATATGCTATCTTTAGTTTTGTTATTTAAAAGACAAAAAACTAATTTTGAGAGCTAAAACAGATGGTCAGATGAGCTTTTTATTAAAAATAAACTTAAAAAAGATTCAATACTACCCTAGATCTATTTGAATGCTTAAAATCTAATCCTAAAAACTACTTTTACCTTATGAATTCTTAACTTGAAAAATGCTGTTTGTCTTTTAGCACCGCTGATGCAGTTTGCACTTGGGTGATCAATGCTTAAAACCTTCTATTGCAGACCTAAGAAAACAATCCTAACACTCTTCAACCACAAAACTAAGGCCTACAAAAACACTTATATAAGCTAGAATTCAATTAAGCTTAAAATCCTACTATGACTGATTTAAATGCTACAGATTCAAGATCAAAGCTAGAAAATCTTATGAAAACTTTATCAAACTTAATAATCTTACTAGAAACCTAACTTACTAGCCTACAAATGTTTATTAAACTCAGATTTAAAACTTAGAGAGCCACTAACAGTTCTAACCCTTGGTTAGAACTGTTGTGCCAAACACCCCTTTATAAATTCTCAAACTCATTTTAAACTTATGAAATTAAAATCTAAAACATAAAACTCAATTACCAGATGATGCACAACTTTTAACAACTAAAATGAACTTATAACAATAAGTAAATAAGCAAGAAACAATAATCTACTATATATGCTCATTTTTTTATGATTTATAAGACAAAATATCAAAAACAAAGATCTAAACTACAAAAGCTAAAAACAGATGATCAAACATTATCAATAAGCACTATGAGATAGAATTAAGCACAAATAAGCTAGACTATAAGCAGAATATAAGCATATGCAAAATTAAAGCTAAGATACTTGAAAATTAAAGGAAACTTACAAAAGCCTTAGCTAAACAAAGGCAATAGTGCTCAAAGAGCATTCAACAGCTCTAGCTTATCTCAAGGATAAGCTAGTAAGGTCCTATGAACTCATCCATGGCTAGTTCATCATCCAAAAAGCTTAATCCATTCATAGCATAGGTATTAGTCTGTTTTTAAAGGTAGTTTAAGTATATAAATGATCAATTGAGCTCAAATCTAAGCTTAGAGACTTAGATGAGCTTATGAAGAGCTTTTGAGAGCTTATGAGTGATTTGAGAGCTTATAGAAGAGTAGAGTAAATAAAAACAGATTTTATAAGGTAAACTTTAATTTTATTCATTAAAAACAGATTACAAAGCTTGAAATTTAAACTACAAAAGCTTAATAAGAAATTACATTTAAAAAGAAAGTTACATAAGCTAAAATTCTATAAGCTACTAAAAACTAAAACTGAAAAAGAAGAAGATAACATTCTGTGTGTGAGAGGGTGAAGGGATTTTTATAGCCTGCAAATGAAACTTCTAGGTCATAGCCACGCTCCTCAATCCCTTTGATCTTGTCCTTTCATTCTTCCAATCATTTGATCTTGATTCTTGTCCGTTGGATCAACTTGGTGAGCACACGGATTGCCAACGTGGCATTCCGTGTGTCAGAGCACTTGTGCTTCTTTTGTGAGCATTTTAGTACAAATCCCACTTGATTGGTGTGCTTCTTCCATATCCCGCGTGTACTATCTTGTGGGGATTGACCAATAGGAGTGCTTGTATGATGTCAAACCCTGCCATGTCATTCCTTTTCACTTGAATTTCATTGCCACATCACCAATTTGCATTTACCCCTTGATTGTGACTCGTGGTTAATCGGGGAAGAAGGTGAACAGTAAAAACCAAATTTCCCGCGTGTTTTTTACTTATAAAGGTGCGTTTGATTTTTCTTTTGACCCGGGGTTATACTCGTTGACTTGGGCCGGGTATAAGGGATTGGGCCTGGGATATGTTTTGGGCTCGGGTAAATTTTAACAGGTTATGGTTTTGAGTTGTTATAGAAAGATAACAAGTGTTAACTTTTTATAATAGAAAGTTAACACTGTTAGGGCTTTAAGGGTTTTTTGTGAAATATTTTTAACAATAAGGGGCTGTTTTGGGAATTTGTGTGGGTTTTTGTCTTCTTGTGGTTGACTAATATTGACCAAGGGTTGACTTTTGTTGACCTTTGATAGCATTCTCCCGGCTCTTGTATTCTCTTTCCTTTCCCGTGTCCGTGTTTGTCCGGTTTTGACCCTTTTTTGTGATTTTTGCTATATCCGTACCTACACAATCACAAAGACAAAACAAGCAATATACAAGCATTTAAAGCACAATTTTATCTTTTTAGGGCCATTTTTGATATAAAACGGATATGTGTTTTCACACATATCAAAATTCTCCAAACTAAGCGATTGCGTGTCCTCACGCAATATTATATGCTCTATAACCAAATACCTCAAAACTTTCCCAAACTAAATCTTTGAAAAGTAGCAAAGACTTTTGTGGAGAGAGTTTAGAAATCACAAGTTATAAAACACCCCATTTTCCATTTTTATAAACTTTTTCATTTTTTGTAAAAAGCTTAAAATATTTTGACTTTCGTTATTTCCATAACTGTTAGGGATCATAGAACAAGATGCATTTCGATCTGAGAATGCCCCAAAAAGGATAAATTCATCGTCCCCGACTTTTCACTTGCTCCAAACCAAGCTTAAAACGAAATCACAGCTAAATATCAGTAAAGATGCTAACACTACTCATATTTGCAACTTGTGAACTTTTTACTCCCGACATTTATTATATCTTAAGTGAATGTGCTATTTTGAATTTCAACCATGGATCAACGTTTTACAAAATACTATGCTTCACGTTCCACCAAAGAATAATGAGTTTGAAGGCGAGATCATCCCATGTAGCGACTTTCGTCTCGGCACATCCCAACCTTACGGCTAAGTGACCAGGCTTTTGACACCCCACAGAGACTAGTATCGGGACTCACGGACCTTAGGTTTCAAAAACTCTCAGGTTTCCCGGATATTCATAGCTTATAAAATAGAATAGTCAAAGTGCAAAAGCATATTTGAATTTAACAAAAAGAAGTCAATTTATTAATTTAATTTAACTATTTAGATATTTATGCAATTGTAACCCTCGACCTTTTAGAAGGCTGCAACATCGGTTGTGAGCCGGCAAGATGCAACAAACTTTTATCAGTCTCGGATCTTTATTCTTACTATGGGCTTTCTTTTAGAAGACTACCACATCGGTTGTGAGCCGGCAAGAGGTAGTAAACTTTTATCAGCCCACAACTTTTATTATTATATTTATTTTTTATCATTTTATCATCATTTATATATATATATATATATATATATATATATATATATATATATATATATATATATAAGACTTCTTTTTGAAAAATTCAAGTATAAATTTGAACTAAGACTAAAATTTTTGCTATATATAAAAATTGTTGATTTAAGTTTAATCTCCAAAAACAGCACGTATATTAATCCGGTTAAGAGCTTATGGGAGAAAAAGCAACAAGTTACATACATGAGCTCTTAGGATTTCCAAATAATCCTTGTTTAGCATCCTACTCATACTTAACTCTATCATTTTTCGTTCTTCGCAAATTAGCGAACGCTTAGCCTAAAAGGTTAAGGAACAAGCTAGAGCTCAACACGCTCGATCGGGTCAAAATTTACTCTTATTCTTACCCAGCAAGAAAGTCAAAATTGTGACAAAAATATTTATTTATTTTTATAATTTTTAATTTTTTCATATTTTTGAAAATTTTGGTGGGAAAATTTTTATATTTTCATCATTTTTTTTATTATTATTTTTTTTATAATAAAACAATAAAAAATTCTAAAATTTTGGTCAAAACGGGGTTGCGCGGGACACAACAAGGCACAGGTATGATCACATTTCGATAGAAATCCCCCACACACTTAGAATGGAACATTGGCCTCAATGTTCAAAAATGTCGGGTTTTACCCCCACACTTAGGAATGAAAAAGGCAAATGCAAAAAATTCCAAGTGTGATAGGGGAAACAATATATATATATATGTACATGATCAGGATTGAGGATTCCATAATAAGTAAAAGATCGAAGACCGGATGATTGGAGGATTAAAAACAAGCACGGGTCTTCATGATCTTAAGGAATCCTGCAAAAACGAAACCACATTCCATAGAAAGAAACATGCCCCCACACTTAGGCTATAAAATAACACACTATCTTATTAATCAAGAAAATAGAAAGAAGAAAAGACACAGGTTGCCTCCCGAGAAGCGCTTATTTTTGTTCACCGAGTCTTGAGCCTGACTCGATCCCCCATACTTGAGTTGGTCAAAGAGGATAAAAATAGAGATACGAAACATCCAAGAGAGGGATGTCCCCTCCAGAAATCATCATCGGGCTTTTATAAAAATTAGAAGTGATTTCGCCCCGATGAGATAAGAGAGGAGAAATAAGAATACCAGGATTGAACACTTTATCCTCGTTTTCGGACGAAAACGGAAGTAAAAGGTCAAACACTAGACAAAGGGTGGGTTGGGTAGGTAAAATATTAGGCATAAGAACATCGTGTTCAGAAATGTCACCCACCACTTTGTTAGTAACAACACCCGTATCGGGCTTAAAATCAAAGCAAATCTCAACATCCAATGGTTTCGGAGGAGGACGAGAAGGTGACGGATCATTAAAATGATCAAGGTTAGATGACTCATTTTCAAGAAGGGGAGGGAAATTATTGCTAAGCAATTCTTCAAGAAAATGAATATCCCTTTCCGAGTCATAATCACCATTCTTAATGCCCGGTGGCATCGAGTCATCGGAAGCAAGAAATAAATCGATCTCCTCTATATGAGAGTCACTATCCTCAAAGAGGATAGGATATGGATAGAGAGACTCAAGAATCGTATCAGCAATTTCCAAATTAAGTTCTTTCGGCGGTCGTGAAGATGAATTATCATACAACAAATTCTCAACAAAACGGATTTCTTCCTTTAGATTAAAGTCGACTTTTTCAATTCCCAGTGGAATTGGATCGATATAAGCGAGTTCACCGGAGAACTCCTCGAGAAGGTAATCAAACTTAGGTGAAGAATCAATTAAAATATCACGGTTAAGCAAAGATTCGATAAGATTAGACTCGGCATTGAAATAATGAGGATCAATCTTTGGAGAAATGATTTCTTCATTATCAAAAAAAGGGTTCGAATAAATTTTGAAAATTTTCATCAGAACGTCCTCATCAAAAAGTGACTCGTCATCACTAGCGGTGAAATCGTCGTTTGAATCAAAGAGAGGATTCGAGAAAGTCGTAAAATCATCACAAACTGGCATATCACACTCACTTTCATTGTCGAAAGTAACCTCGGACTTACTTGGGATTGGGACAAGGTTCTCAACACTAGACTTTATTAATTCGTCCGATTCCTTTTCAGGAATAGTGTTAAGATGCTCGTCCCCCATTATGAGAGAGTCCTCGGGTTCTCTAGTCGGTAAGACGGGAGGGGAAGATGTGATAGCAACAGACGAAGAATATCGAGCAATAATATCTCTCAAAAGAATAGAATCATCCTCGTCGACAAAAGGAATATAAAGCATGCGACGACGGGCAGCAGAATACTGTTCTTCATTGTAAGCTTGCTCCTTTTTTCGAACTTCGCTGCCCCATTCATTAAAATCTTGCTTAAGTTTTCGAATTCTAATCTCACAATCTCTCTCGTATTCTTCATCAATCTTCTCACCTCGAAATCTTTTATAACCCAAATCATTCGTGATATTTTTAATTTTTTAATCAACCAATTGCTGCTCATGCCTCATTTCCTCGATACTCATATCCTCTATTTTCTTTCTTCGATCTCGTTTTATTTCTTCAAGCTCTTCAAGAATTTTATCAAGGGCTTTCTGACAATCGACGGAGT
Organism: Tanacetum coccineum; assembly: GCA_026074375.1. Taxonomy (NCBI): domain Eukaryota; kingdom Viridiplantae; phylum Streptophyta; class Magnoliopsida; order Asterales; family Asteraceae; genus Tanacetum; species Tanacetum coccineum. Next base: position 49,422 of record BQNB010001437.1, read on the forward strand.
CCTGCGGGGGTTGTGGTTGGTCAAAACCGGAAGAATCATAAATCGGATTAGGTTCATAGTAAGTTTCATTAATTTGTTGACATTGATAATCATAGTGAGGACCGCCGCAAATCGCACAACAAAGATATTGTTGAGAAAAACTCGGTGAATTTTGTAGATAATAATTATCACTATAGTTTTGATTGTAGCACGGTTCCGGCTCATAGACAAGCGGGACTCGTGATGGACAATCATAACCGTAGTGAGAATCGTTCCCACATAACTCGCACGAATATGTCTCGAACTGGGGCTGTGGAGGTGGGTAAGAAAAATTTGGAGAATTATCGAAAGAATTCGGGTTTGGATCATAAGCGAATGAATTTCCATCTTTAGAAGCGCAATACGAACAAAATCCATCATTAAGTTTGTTTCCACACCATTCGCACGAGCACCGTCGACAAAGTATACCATCTAACGGATCACCGCATAAATAGCAACTAAGTCCGTTATATGACGACATGTTGAAGAATTAAACGATTTAGAGGATAAGAGAAATAATTAAACGGATAAGAAGATAAAGAAGAATATTTTTAGCTTTTTCAAATAATACATAAAAAATTAAAATTAAAATAAGAAAGAAAATATTTTTGGGTTTTTATTTTTAAGATAAAAGAAAAATATTTTTGGGTTTTTTAATATTTATAAAGGAAAAAAATAAAAGTAAAATAAGAAAAAATATTTTTGGATTTTTATATTTTTATAAGAACGAAAATAAACTTTCCTAAGAAAGGATCTTCAAGGCTCGAACACGAACAATTCCGTAAAAATCGCTACACCTCTCCGCGGCAACGGCGCCAAAAATTGATTCACGTCCAAGAACACTATATATAATATATAATATATAAGGAGGATATCAATAATAATATAGTATAGTATTTCCGTCGGGTTCTAGATAAACGCTTTTAACCAAAGCAATTTCAAAAACCTTCCGGGTCGTTTCCTCGGCGAGAGGTAAATGGAAATTTACGTTCAAGTTGTAACTCGAGCTTGATTGTCATTTAAGTTTTTTATTTTGGTTTTAAACTATTTTTATACTAAAAATTAAACTAATATTAATTCTAAGATTTAAAACTACAAGATTAAACTAAAATTGATCTAAAAGATATAAATGACAAATATACTTGCTAAGTGACGTGAAAAGTTCATCAAGTGTGAATTAAGGTTTAATAACAAATTAATCTCCTTAGAAAAAAAATAATTATCTCACAACGTTGGTTTATTTTGACAAAAATCTCTCAAAAAGATATTAATTACTAAATGAATAGTTTGACCATTTCTCCGGCTTTTGCCCTTTGAAACATTCAAACTATAAATCTAAATAATCGAATATTATTTATTAATTAAACCCTTTTTCAAATCCACACTTAATTCCCAAATCACTATATCACTCAACAAGCACTAATTAAACTACTTGCTACTCATAATGATAAAATAAGCAAAGCAAAATATTTTAAAAATAAGCTATACTAATTAATTGAAAAAGGATAGAAAATGGAACCGATTTGAAGAGCAGCAAATAAACGAAAACCACCCGGTTTAGTAAGCTAAAGAAAATATTTAAATTCTATCTAGCTTACTAAACCCTTAAGCTCCGCGCCTCGTGAGTTGACCGGTACCAAAAAAAAAGAAAAAATTCAAAACAAGAAATTAAAACTGTTAAAACAGTTAATAACTTTGTTTACCACATCTCATTTCAACGCAAGCCCATTCATTCTAATATTATGAAACCAAAATAGAATGTGGCCCAATGAAAGTGAGGCCCAATTTTCACACAAACCAAACGGCAAGCAGCATAAAATGATCTAAAACCACGCAATAGGAGTCAGTATTTTCAACTCACCAAAAGCAAACCAAACTAAAAATCACAGGCCCTAAGTACTCTATACTAACCTAAGGTCCAACATTTTAAACTAAGCCTAATGAGAAAATATTCCGAGAAACGAAAAAGATACTAATTAAACGAGGGACCAAATATGTAAATTATTTTAAGAGAGATAGATTTTTCATAAAAAATAGGCTAAGACGAAAAATGAGCTTATTTAAAGTTCCAGATCAAAAGTATGAGCTCTAAGAAGTAAGCCGTGAAAATGAAAAATAGCATAGGATTTGCTCTATTCGGGATCCGAAACAACTTACCAAAACGAGCTACTAATAAGTCAAAATGATTTTAAAAATAGAATAAGCTAAAGTGGCTCTCGAAACTTAAAAGGTGACTAGGGTCATTAACAAGCCGAGTTTTCTAAACTCAACGCACCTTATTGTAACGTTCGAATCGAGCCATAAGATAGAAAGAGAACAAAAGAAAATAAGCCAAATCATTTGTAAGTAAACTTATGTAATAAGCTGATTTTGAAACACAAGCTCTCGTAACAAAAAGGTAACTTAAGCTTAGTGAATAAGCTGTGTAACAACAAACTCATCGCACCTTTTTAGAAATCGAATCGAGCTTTTCTCAATGAAAAGTAAAAAAAGAATCAACACTTCTCTAATAAGCTATAGCTTATGCGAAACAAGCTGATAGATTAGAAGGAGCCGAAATAAGCTTTTAGTTAACTTGTTTGGTTATTAAACACAAGAAAATAGAATAAGCTAAAGAGAATAACACTAATTAACCCCAAACTTAATAATCTTCATTAATGAAATAAACTAGTACAAGTGATGGATTCAAATAAGCTTCAATAAGCTTTTTACAAAATTTCGAAATAAGCAAACAAAAACTACTGAAAAGAAAAACTAAAAAACCTTGCGTTAACTAAAATAAAAGAGGAGAAAAAAGATCCCCAAAATGAGATGCTGCTGTTTGAATATATAGCTAAAAGTGTATGAGGGCATAATCGTCCTTTTAAGTGGTCAGCTAATAGGAGTAATAGATCGAGGGGCATGATTGTCTTTTTCCACGAGCCACATCATAAATGCCAATGATTGGCTGATTCCTAGTGATTGCAGTTGGATCATCCAGTGTCTGAGCGCCACGTGTCATTCCCTTCAAGCTTAAATCCTACGCCATATCAATTTGTCCATTCCTTTTTAGTGGTACCTCACGTGACATTTTTTTATTTAATTCTCATGCATGTGCTTAGCTCCTCCACAAAGATTCAATTCATATTCAAACTTAATTATGGGCCAACAGTTATAAAAATGGGCCATTTGTGAATTAAGTCTTTGTTGGGCTGGCAAATATATGGGCTGGCCCGGTCCATATAAATAGGTTACGGGCCGGCCCAATAAGCAATGAAGGCACCGTTTGACACGTTTTTTCGTGCTCTTTCTACTGGTATGCTCCGGGACTTTTCACGACTTCATCTCAGCTTGAGTAATAATTAGACTTGACCAAATGGAGCTCGATAAATCTCGTTTTTGCACCGTTTTCAATCCTTATACCTGCAAGACATAAAAAATACGAAACAAACATATTTGCAATATAATTAAGCATATAATAGTATTTTTAGTCCAATTAATAGTGTTTTACGGGGTACAAAAGATGTGTATTTTAGCGCTCATCAGGACACCCTGTTGCTTGCGAATCCATAGAATTGTTGTCGTTTAGGACCTCAGTGTGAAATTCCCCAGACATCATATCTATAATAGGCTACCTTTACGGGACTATATAACGATGAAACCATGGCTTCGATACCTGGAATATCATACTTAGCACGTTTGTTTTTGTTGTGGAAGTCGTATATTTCTTGCTTGAGCTTCCTCCCCTCAGATACTCGAGATCATTATTGATGAAGTAGTCAACAGGAACAACTTGACGACCTTGATTCATAATCAACGGTAGAGGCTTGCTAAGGTTAAACGGATACTCTTTTCCTTCAGGGTTATTCTAGTTCAGTCGATCATTTATAGCTTTATAACATTCTTCAATGTTGTACTCGAGTTCCACACGGCTTCTGCATGTCCCTTTGAGAAGATTAAAAGCAGGTCCAACAAGATGTTCTTGTATTAGATTATCAATCTTGAGATTGTTCATGACATATGCAGAGAAGTCGATAGGAGTACTCATAAGCTCGTCGAAATAAAGAGGAGGTTTTTCTGCTTGAGCAATTTTGCTGATCCACGTTTGAGGTGGCCTAAAGTCAACTGATTTTCTAACATTCCAATCCGAATCAGGAGTCGAAGGCCTTTCAGGTTTCTTGAACCAGTCATGCTTTGGAACTGTCTTGACATTGGGTTGATCATTAGTATTACCCATGTCTTGTCCTTAATTCTATGGCTCTTGAGTATCTCCAACCTCAAACACTGTCTCCTCTGCTTGTGCAGACTTATCAGTAGATTTTGGCTGAGATTTGGACGTGCATTTGGAAGTGCCTTTAGAAGTTTTAGTTGACTTAGCCTTCTTAGATGGTTCAGTGTCTTTGCTGGTTTTTCGTTTCTTTAACCCTCGGTCTGATCCAGCGAAAGGGCCTTCATCTTTATCAGCATCATCTTGCTTCCTTTTCTTCAATTTATTAGCAACTCCTTTGTCCATTGCATCTGCATCCTCTAGGATTGACTCCATAAGAGCATGATACAGAGCTCTTTGCTTCGGACTTTTATTGAATGACTTGGATTTAGTCATTGTTTCAAACAAGGTAGTTTTCTGATCAAATTCTTCAAGTGTGGTGGTATCAGATGAAGTGATAGTTTCTTTAGGCACTTGCTGCTTTCTTGCATGCTCATCTTGATTTTTTTGAAGTCTCTAGTGCTTTTCTTAGGTACATATTGCTGTCTGAATCTCACTACAATTTTAGCTAGAACAGAGTGTTCCTTTATGATATCAGCATCGTGTTTCTTGAGCACCTTATAGAGAGCATCATCCAGACTTGTTCCAAGATACTCTTTGACTACATTTGGGACTTCAGATTTAATGGTTGAAAGGAGTGCTGCAGAGTGATCAATAGTCTTGAGCTCTTTGACATCCTTTTCTAAATTAGTAATTCTTTGATGGAAAGCAGAGAGGGTTTTGGAGTCAGGAATAACAGTGGTTGAAGTTGTAGCTTCTGTTGTTGGTGTAAGGATTGGTGTTAATTCTTAAAGGTGAGGAAAGCGTAAAGATAAAAGAGAAGAAATAGTTGTTGATGAAGCAGTTGTGACTATTTTAGGTAGATTGACAATGGTATGTTTGGGGATTATAGACACTGGGATGGTGAGAAGAGGTGAGGTACGTGGAACTTCACGTTGAACATTAATATCCAACATTGAGACAACTTTTGTGTCAATCAGTGGAATTTTTATCAAAGTTAAGATATTTAGCAGCATAGTCGGATGAGATAGAAGAACTTAGAATTCGATCTTCAATCTTTTGTGTTGCATGAGCATCATCCTTGACTTGATTAGCTGCACCCTCTTGATTAACGTTCACATGACCAACAACTGTCATCTCTTCATCATCTTTCTCTTTGTCAGCAGGCTCATCATCTGTCAAACTAACGTTGACATCACCATATATCTCTTCATTGATCCTTTCATACTCTTCCTTAGTTACATCATCTGATTCATCATTCGTTTCATCGTCAGTAGGTACATAGTCATTAGGAGTATGTACGAACTCATCATCGTGTGTTTCTTTATCTTCATCATTAGATTTTATCCGTTCATCATCAGCTTGTTCATGATCATCATCACTTTGTTCATCGGCTTCATCACCACTATCACCTCAGGATTCGTTCTCGCTTTTAGAATAATCAGTTGTAGACACATCGAGAACCCTTGGTTTTAAACAAGTTCCTTTACTTGTGTCAATTGACTTACCTTTTGGCTCATCAGGAACCTCTGATTTGGAATCAGCTCCCTTACTTGAGCCACCTGCTTAATGAATGGTTGTATTTCTTTTGCTTCTTTTAAGGGCCTTATTTAATTGAGCATCTTTTAATAAAGTATCCTCAGACATCAAACCAATGCCTTTGCTTCTATCAGTGGTTGTTTATGCCTTCTTCTTTGACACAGATACATCAGGAGTGTCTTTGATTTATACACCAGTTGACTTCTTTCTTGATGGCTTCTTAGAAGAAACATCTTTCTTAGCAAGTGCAGACTTCTTAGCAAGTTCAGGATGCTTAGCCTGCTTAGGCTTCTTTGCAGGTTCATCTTCTAAGACAAGAGTCTGTTTCTTTGAAGGTGAAGCAGGTTTCGTGAACTTCATTGCTTTCTTGGGAGTAGCTGCTCTAGTAGCATAGGCAAGATAAATCTTATATTCTTTTGAATCTTTAATTGCTTGATTGATTATCTGTTCAGGAATCAGTGCGCCATACTTCTGATAATCTTTGAATTGTGTGAAGATTGATCTTGTTCCTCGTAGAGATGGTTTTATCTTTAGAGAAGAAATGATTAATGATAACTTTAGTGAATCTTGGGTAGGGCATGTTCTCTTTATGTGCTGGACTTATATCTCTGTTGTCAGCTTGAAACATAAAGTCTTCCCATAGTAAAGCAACAAAGTCAACATTCTTCTTGTAGAACATACCCTACAAGATTTGAGCTCTTGATGGCCTGAGGCTATCAAGACCTGTTGACTTCCTAGAGATGCACGTATTGATGACTGGAACAAATGTTCTCCAAGGCTGGTGCATATGATCTATACGGATCTCAGATAGCATATCACACTTGCAAGTGTACCTGAGTTCCTTGATAAATGGAACCATTTCTTCTTTGGAAGCAGGTTCAACAAAATCTTGGTTGGGGAGTCTAGGACAAATCTGGAGGATCTCACAAAATACTTCAGTATTAATTCGAAACTTTTGCTTATCCAGCTTGAACCGGTATGCATCTGTGTCTTTGATCTTCTTGATGGTGTTCCAGAATTGATGCATATATATTTCAAGAACTTCAGCAGTGATCAGGAAAGCTGGATAGCATGGAGAGAGTTTAAGAACATCCAGTGTGACTTGATATGTGCTTTCTCTTTGTGGCTTGTTGAACTTAATTCTCATGTTGCATTTTTCAATCTTGAGTCATTTCTAGGGAGCAACCAAAGCATTGTCAAGAGCAACTTGTTGAGCGGCAACAAGATTCATGTTTCTGCTAAAAATTCTCCATTAGAGTTTATATACAGACAGACATATATATTACTGATTGACCTATTTGATTCATGGGGATAGACTTAGAGAAGCAACTTACATTCATTAACTAGACAGATTTAACACATTTTATCAGGCATTCGGTTAAAGTATGGGGATAGACTTTAGGAAGCAATATATAACCATTAACTAGACATATTTAATACACGATATCAGGCATTCAATCAAAGCACGAGATGAAGGTCAATGAATAGAAAGTCAACTTATAGGGTCAGCAGACTAACTATTGGTCAAACACCGTCAATTATGAAACTTATATAAGAAATAATGAAGAATTAACCTAAATAAGTTATCTAATGAGAAACTTTTAGGTATAAATCGCCCCCTTATTCCTCTGTGTATAAATCTCGCCCCATAAACTAAGTGTATAAATCGCCCCTTTCTAAAATCAGTGTATAAATCACCCATAGTAAAGAGATGTATAAACCCCCCTTTGTAAAAGATGTATAAATCGCCCCCTTATAGAGAACGTATAAATCGCCCCCCTAATAAAGACTGTATAAATCGCCCCCTAGTAGTGACTGTATAAATCGCCCTCTAATAATGATTGTATAAATCGCCCCTTATATGAGATGTGTATAAATCGCCTCCTTTATCCCAAGTGTAAATCGCCCCATTTAATTTCAAATTAACACAAACCTTGAATTTTTGGCAACTAGAATACACAAAACATAAGACCAATCATACATAATCATCATCTAGCAGTTATAACATAAATCAACCATAAAAATTTCACTTATAGTATAAAACGAGTAAATGTCACACGTTTTACCCAACTCATAAGATTTTCATTCAAACCATGGAAATTCTTTACTCTAATGCATTCAAGAATATAATATAACACTTCCTAACCACAAACCTACTAACATTTAACAAGTTCTTCCCTACAACCAAAATTTTTGAACATCAAATCAAGCATAAAACAATCATATGTTAACCTCATTCATAATGGTTATAACCAAGTGTTCTACAACCCTTACCAATCAAAACCCCTCAATCAATTTAGGATTTAAACCACTTTTAATTTTGACGAACCCTAAACCAATTTTTAGCGATTTCAAGCAAAAAATCGTGTTTGAACCTAATTGATTTTGAGAAACACATTTGTAGTTTACCTTAAAGATTGAAATGCACTTTTTGATAACTCTTTGAAGTTTTCGATTTGAAGCGAGGAAGGGAAAAAATATGAGTGTGTTTGTGTTGTGTAAGTGAGTGTGACGGGGTGGGTGGGGGTGTTTGTGTTTGAAACTTTAGGTTTTTGACACAAATGCCCCCTAGTATATACCCTTTTGTATTTTCCTTAATAACTTTCCTAAGGTATAAACTAGTTACACTATTGACACTTTTAGTCCCAAAATATTTTAATAAACTAGTCTAAGCCTTAATATTTTGCTATTAAGTCCCTAAAGGCATAAACACATAACATATTAAGCACAACAAAGTTAAAATTAATTAACTTCCCGTTAAATATTAGTCCGTTATTGTTTAAAAGCCTTCTTCTATTTATTACTTGATGATTTTGAAGAAGAAATTTTGATATTTTCTTCCCCTCAAACAATGACCAATTTTCTATTTAAAGAGTTGTAGTCGTTGTTTGAGTGGTCAAATGCCTTGAATAAAATCATTTTCTGATGAATTACTGAGATGATTATTTTGTCTCAAAAATCAACACCATAAAAATAAGATTTCTCTTATTTTGACAAATAAATGCACTGACACGTACATCAATTTGTATAAAGGAAGCACGGGTTGTGTTGCAAAGTAAACACAAGCCTTTGAATGAATATGAAGTAATTCATTCCCGAGAAAAATAAATTTCCCGTTGTGAGGTCAAGTTTTCTTTTTGTCAAAATACTTACCTTTAAATTGAAGAGCGAGTTGCTATCTGAAATAATAGCAAGCCATATGACATATTTTAAAACATTTTGAAGTTCTGCTCAAACTTCATTTACAGCCTCGTATCATTATTGAATGACATTTCTAAGGCCGTAAATGTTATCGATTGTCAGAAGACATGCCAGAGATACATATTTTTCTGATTTTTTTAATTTTTCTTTTGTTTTTGTAAAATTTTATAAAATGAAAATCTTTTTGGATTTTTTTATGTTTTCATATATATATATTTACAGGATATGAGTTACAACCATCACTTGTCCGTTTCCTCTGCCAGACGTTTTAATGTTTCTGGAGACATGCTTTTCATACCTAGCTTATCGATCAAGA